>CM042158.1:91413137-91426903 GCA_023376005.1 Doryteuthis pealeii | reverse complement strand
GAAAATTTACTAATGAAAGACGGGAAAATGGAAATTGAATTGAAAGAGTTAGTTCAAAGCTGTCTATTTTTCGGATTATACCCCCCTCTGTTCCAAATCTTTTTAGGCTCATTCTTATTCAGGTTTCATTAGCCTTTCTAATTTAACATATTTTATTATATAAAAAACTTAAATACTTGCACCCGGAGGGTGCATTATATTTGCTAGTTTATTAATGACTACATTAAAAGAAGAAAAGAAATACGTTTAGAAAGTTATGCATAAAATGTGTTGTGTTCTTGTTCATAGATCGGTAGACAATGATTCTATTCTAGTGAATTATTATTAAAAAATATTAAGCCATTGAGACTGAACTAATTAAAAACTGTAAAGCTTATCTATGAAACAAAAAAAAAACAAATAAAAACGCATATTTCTAACCCCCCCCTCCTATTTAAAAAACCTGTTGCTTTAAATAGTTAGCTTTTTTTTTCTGTTCATTTCTTGTTGAGAGAAAATTCAGAAATAGGAAGTTTTTGTCGCCTGAAAAGAAATTTTTGAGTCACAGCAGAAGCTTACTGCATTGTGAGAGGGTTGTATAGGAAATGGTGATGGAGGGAGTTCCAAAAAGTCTCCTCCTACTCGCCTTTATTTATGGGTCGGAGATAGTAAGAAGCCGTCAGCGTTTAAAAACTGTCCATAAAAAATGTTTTATTTTCTTAAATGTCAAACAATTCAATGTTTAACAGTAGGTGGCTTATCCCTGGAGGATGACGGTGAAGAAACAGTTGATATACATTTTGTACATTGAAGGATAACTGCGAGTTTACTACAGCTGATGTGCTGGTCACGTGTGCTCATGCTGGTTCACCTTCTTGTCAATTGTTCATATTTTTTAATTTATTTTAATTTTATTCATTAATTTTTATTTTTCATTTATTTTCAATTTTTTCATTTATTTTATTTTTCACTTTATTTTATTTTTTCATTTTTTCACTTTATTTTATTTTTCCATTTTATTTCATTTTTATTTATTTCATTTTATTTTTTCATTTTTTTTTCATTTTATTTCATTTTTTCATTTATTTATTTTTTTCATTTTATTTTATTTTTTTCATTTTATTTTATTTTTTCATTCTATTTTATTTTTCATTTTATTTTTCAACTTTATTTATTTTCAACTTTATTTTATTTTTCCACTTTATTTTATTTTTTCATTTATTTTATTTTTTCGTTTATTTTATTTTTTTTAAATGTCAACAATTCAGTGTTTAAAACAGTGGTAGCTCATTCCCAAAGGACCGAGGGTGAAGAAAATGCTGATAATTTTGTACATTAAGGGATAAACTACTACATCTTATATAATAATATCATGTGCTCACAACAGTTCCAAACCCTCTTGTCAGTATGTCATCTTTCATTTTATTTTAAGTTTAAAAAAATAATTTTTTTTCAAATTTTAAAATCCAATCTAGTTAATTTTTCCTTTTTCATCTAAAAAAAAAATTATTTATGATTTTAAAATCTATTTCTAAATTGTATTGGTTACTTTGGTCTGAAAATTGGTGCGTTCATAACTTTAGACATCCTCCCAAAGTTGGGGAAAACCAACAGGGAACCAAAACAAAAAGCAGAAAAAGCCCTCTGCCCAAAAAAATTTAATTTGGTGAATCAAGTAAAGAATGTGTTGATATAAATATCAACAATTTTTTACTTGATTCACCAAATTAAATTAAATTATGAATTGGTGTGATAATTATTTTTAAATTCTACACAAACGAACTAAATAATGATTATAAAAATACCTGGACCTTGCCAGAAAACTAAAAAAAAAATTGAGAGTGAAAAAATGACCTGTGGAAACGGTCCAAAATTGGGAAACAGATTGGAGGAATCGGAAGTCAGAGGACAAAATCGAGACTATCTAGTCAGTAGCCTTATTAAGACAGCTTAGAATCACTCAGAGAGTCCTGGATTATTTGTTGTTACTAGATTTCCAGTCTGCCCTATTGGCGTGGGATTAGAATAACCGACTGCACTTCTGCAGAGGGGTTAAAAACTCCCCAATGGGCCCCTGTTGGCTGTGAGTGGCAAACCCGGTGATGATTGAAGAATAGAACCCAGGTGTTGAGCCAGTCCTGAACATGCAACACTCCCCTTAGACCCTTACTTAAGCGTAGACGGGCGTCGGAGAGGCAACCCCTCTGATCAATTGGCTGTCACGTCAAGCCCCTAGCACCCTATATGATTGCCCAACCCTATTGCCTTATGGAAAGCCCCGCCCCCTACCCCTTTTATCATATGGGTGCTAGAAGGCGGTGGCTAGGTTTTCATATCTTGGGAATTGATGTTAAACTCTCTGATGGTGAGGTTCCATTCTGCGAAGTTTGGGAATGTGGAGTGCTTTCTTCATCACCATTGCTCTCTGGTCCAACCTCTGACCGAGTGGTAAGTACCTGTTTAGGGGTCCCATCTATGGGTTGGAATAGAAAAACATGAGTTTATAAACAAAATTGATTATCCATTAAGAATGTTATTTATCTAAAACTTGTTGGCATGAAATTGGACCCACTGAGGTTGATATGCGGTAAAAGGAAACAAAACAAACTAAACAGAAATCAGTTTTGGTGCAATCATCATCATCATCATAAACTGGAGGTCTTTTACTGAAATCTGATTGGTTTGTTTGTTTTCTTTTACAGCATATCAACCTCAGTGGGTCATTTAATGCCAACAAAGTTTTTAGAATAAATACATTCTTAATGGATTAATCAATTTTGTTTATAAACTCATGTTTTTCTATTCAACCCATAGATGGGACCTAACAGGTACTACCACTCCGGGTTCGAGTGGACCAGAGAGCAATGGTGATGAAGAAGCACTCCACATTCCCCAAACTTCCAGAACTGGAACCTCACCATCAGAGAGTTTAACATCATTCCCAAGATATGAAAAACCCTCAGCCACCGCCTTCTAGCACCCATATGATAAAAAGGGTAGGGGCTTTCCATAAAGGCAATAGGGTTGGGGCAATCATATAGGTGCTAGGGCTTGACGTGACCAGCCAATTGATCAGAGGGTGCTTCTCCGACCGCCCGTCTAGCTTAAGTAAGGTCTAAGGGGAGTGTTGCATGTCATGGACTGCTCAACCACCTGGGTTCTATTCTTAATCATCACGGGTTGCCACCCACAGCCAACAGGTGGCCCCATTGGGGGAGTTTACCCCTCTGCAGAAGTGCAGTCGGTGTATTCTAATACCCCAGCCAATAGGGCAGACTGGAATCTGAGTAACAACAAATATCCAGGACTCTTCTGAGTATTCTAGCTGATCTTAATAAGGCTACTGACTAGATAGTCTCGATTTTTTCCTCTGACTTCCGATTCCTCCAATCTGTTTCCCAAACTTTTGGGGACCGTTCCAAAGGTCATTTTCACTCTACAATTTTTTTTAGTTTTCTGGCAAGGTCCAGGTATTTTATATTCATTATTTAGTTCGTTTTAGAATTTAAAAAATAAATTATCACACCATTCATATTTAATTTAATTTGGTGAATCAAGTAAAAAATGTGTTGATATTATATCAACACATTCTTTACTTGATTCACCAAATTAAATTTTTTGGGCAGAGGGGCTTTTCTGCTTTTTGTTTTGTCTGTTTGTCAACTTGAGGATGTCTCAAAGTTATGACCACCAAAATTTTCAGACCAAGTAACCAATACAATTTAGAAATAGATTTAAAATCATAAATATTTTTTTAGATGAAAAGAAAATTAAACTAGAATTGGATTTAAAATTTGAAAAAAATTAAATTTTTTTTAAAACTTAAAAATAAAATGAAGATGACATTACTGACAAGAGGGTTGGAACCTGTGTGAGCACATGATATATTATATAAGATGTAGTAGTTATCCTTAATGTACAAAATGTATCAGCATTTTCTCACCCTCGGTCCTTTGGGATGAGCTACCTACTGTTTAAACACTGAATTGTTGACATTTAAGAAAAATAAAATAAAACGAAAAAATAAAATAAAATGAAAAATAAAATAAAGTGAAAAATAAAATAAAGTGAAAAATAAAATAAAGTGAAAAATAAAATGAAAAAATAAAAATAAATGAAAAAATAAAATAAAATGAAAAAAATAAAATAAAATGAAAAAAAATAAAATAAAATGAAAAAATGAAATAAAATGAAAAAAAAATGAAAAAATAAAATGAAATAAAATAAAAAAATGAAATAAAATGAAAAAATAAAATAAAGTGAAAAAATGAAAAATAAAATAAAGTGAAAAATAAAATAAAATGAAAAAATGAAATAAAATGAAAAATAAAAATTAATGAATAAAATTAAATAAATAAATAAATATGACACATTGACAAGAAGGTTTGAACCAGCATGAGCACACGTGACCACAACATCAGCTGTAGTAAACTCGCAGTTATCCTTCATGTACAAAATGTATATCAACATGTTCTCACCGTCAGTCCTCAGGGATAAGCCACCTACTGTTTAAACATTGAATTGTTGACATTTAAGAAAAATAAAACATTTTTATGGACAGTTTTAAACCCTGACGGCTTCTACTATCTCCGACCCCACCATAAATAAAGGCGGAGTAGGAGGAGACTTTTTGACTCCTCCCATCACCATTTCTATACAACCCTCTCACAATGCAGATAAGCTCTGCTGTGACTCAAAAATTTCTTTTCAGGCCGACAAAAACTTCCTAATTTCTGAATTTTCTCTCACAAGAAATGAACAGAAAAAAAAAGCTAACATATTTAAAGCAACAGGTTTTTAAATAGGAGGGGGGGGGTTAGAAAATATGCGTTTTTATTGTTTTTTTTTTGTTTCATAGATAAGCTTACAGTTTTTATTAGTTCAGTCTCAATGGCTTAATATTTTATAATAATTCACTAGAATAGAATCATTGTCTACTCGATTCTATGAACAAGAACAAAACAACACATTTTAATGCATAACTTCTAACGTATTTCTTTTCTTCTTTTTAATGTAGTCATTAAATAAACTAGCAAATATATGCACCCTCCGGGTGCAAGTATTTAAGTTTTAATATAATAAAAAATATGTTAAATTAGAAAGGCTAATGAAACTGAAATAGAATGCAGATAAAAGATTTGGAACAGAGGGGGTATAATCGAAAAATAGAACAGCTTTGAAACTAACTCTTCCATCAATTTCCATTATTCCCGTCTTTCATTAGTAAATTTTCCTAATCTAACTATTTAGTTAAAATAGGAGGTAAAGAATAATATTACAGTTATTTCTTCTTGTTCAGGGATTTCTTTTAAGATTGATTGAAGAGATTTTTGCTCATATTCAATAAGATAAAACCAAACAATTAGAAATCAAGAATACTAAGCACATATTTATTAAAATCAAATTTTTAAGATCAATATGCAAATTAGCCTTCCCATTCACACTGTAAACCGCTATTTTGTTGTATATATAAATACAATTGCATGTTTTTAATATGTAGATATGGTCAACAGTATTAATAATGTAAAACAATTTTATTAATGATTGAGGTTTAAATAAAAATAAAATCATGGAGAATGTGATTTACATAACAAAGGGAATTGTGACTTGAGTAGTGATATAGTTTCGGTTACAGACAGAAAAACACACAATCTCCATTATAATAAGATAACAGTGGAAATTTAAACAAAGCCCAAGTTTAAAGTACTTCATGGAAGCACAAAATATCAACCTATCATACTAATGCATTGCTCAAAATACCTATACAAGACATAAATTAAAACTCCTTAAAAAATCTTGTAATGCAAACGCAAGACAAAATTATTTTAGCTACAGAGTGGTGAATACATTACATGGAATAAACTACCATCATCAATAGTGAATGCCCCAGCTCTAAACTCCTTTAAGGCAAAGTTGGATAATCTGTGGAATAATTATAAATATTCAGTGGATTTAAAATGAATGTTTATAAGGAACAGCTGACAGGTATCAGACCTAATATACTAGCTGAAATGATGATGATGATATTATTATTATTATTATTATTATTATTATTATCATCATCATCTCCTTTTGAGTTTTCACATCAACATTAGCTGATGGTCTTTCACTGGAGTCTGAGTGATAGCAAGTCTCCTCAGGTCTCCAGGACTCTTCTGAGTATTCTGGCAGATTGCAGCAGTGCAGTGTTCTGAATGGTTTCAATCCTTCCTTTGATAGCCAAACTTTCCAAACCCTTTTCTAATCCTTTTGGGACTGTTCCAAGTGCACCAACTACAATTGGTATCACTTTCATGTTCCATAACTTTTTCAGTTCTCTGGCAAGGTCCAGATATTATTATTATTTACTCCTTTTGAGTTTTCACATCAGTGTTAGCTGATGGTCTTTCACTGGAGTCTTGAGTGACAGCAAGTCTCCTCAGGTCTCCAGGACTCTTCTGAGTATTCTGGCAGATTGC
Source organism: Doryteuthis pealeii (assembly GCA_023376005.1). NCBI lineage: Eukaryota > Metazoa > Mollusca > Cephalopoda > Myopsida > Loliginidae > Doryteuthis > Doryteuthis pealeii. The sequence continues at coordinate 91,420,466 of CM042158.1, read as the reverse complement.
AGCAGTGCAGTGTTCTGAATGGTTTCAATCCTTCCTTTGATAGCCAAACTTTCCAAACCCTTTTCTAATCCTTTTGGGACTGTTCCAAGTGCACCAACTACAATTGGTATCACTTTCATGTTCCATAACTTTTTCAGTTCTCTGGCAAGGTCCAGATATTATTATTATTTACTCCTTTTGAGTTTTCACATCAGTGTTAGCTGATGGTCTTTCACTGGAGTCTTGAGTGACAGCAAGTCTCCTCAGGTCTCCAGGACTCTTCTGAGTATTCTGGCAGATTGCAGCAGTGCAGTGTTCTGAATGGTTTCAATCCTTCCTTTGATAGCCAAACTTTCCAAACCTTTTCTAATCCTTTTGGACTGTTCCAAGTGCACCAACTACAATTGGTATCACTTTCATGTTCCATAACTTTTTCAGTTCTCTGGCAAGGTCCAGATATTATTATTATTTACTCCTTTTGAGTTTTCACATCAGTGTTAGCTGATGGTCTTTCACTGGAGTCTGAGTGACAGCAAGTCTCCTCAGGTCTCCAGGACTCTTCTGAGTATTCTGGCAGATTGCAGCAGTGCAGTGTTCTGAATGGTTTCAATTATTATTATTATTAAATTAGAAAAAATAAAAAGTCAATATACAACAGGATGGTCAGAAAGTCTTGTTACCCCAGACCAAATAAAAACAGTAAAATCAGCAAAATGGCCTATTGTCGATATCAGCTGGATGGTGAGGGAGCGCTAGACAAGGGAGATTGTGTTTTTGCGTCTGAGATGCAGCACCACACCTACCATCAGCTCCCTACTTAACTGCACAGATCCAAGCTGTGCTACTCCTGTGCCAAGTTGGTGAAAGCCAGTATTGAACCTGGAACTCTATGCCCTTAAGGTCACCACCCGCAGCCAACAGGTGGCCAATTAAAGGGGGATTTTACCCTTCTGCAGAGGTGAAATTGGCATATTCTACAGCCCCAGTCAGCAGGACTGCTACCCAGCTAAATAATGACCGTTTCCAAATCAGTGTTGCATTGAGACTTAGACGCCAAATATGCAAGAGCCAAGTGCGATTGCTGGTTTCCCAGCTTTTACCTGCTGTCTTGTTGACTGAGTGCTAGTCATTTTCTCTAAGCATTCACAACCTTCAATGATACAATCGAGTGGAGTCTGGACACAGCTAGTTTTCCCTCGCAATTGGAGTCAGCAGTGCGATTGGGTCAAGAAGACAGCAAGAGACCAGGTGGCATAATGGTGTTTCTGTACCGAAGTCGCAAGTCTCTTACATGGGATGCTACCTGCAGCGATAACTTCTCTGGGGGGGTAACTTGGTTGAATTGGTGATGAATCTAGGCATTGTTTGTAGGCAGGCTGACAATCATTATGAAGAGTTTTGTTGCACTTTTTGACATTACAACTGCTTGATAATTATAGATTCTGCCAATTAAACAAGATTTAACATAGTCGTCTTGCCATTTTTTTCTTTTCAGATGGTGGTCAGTTCTTCTCGCTGTCCCATCCTTTTTTCAAATCATAGGTGACTGATTTAGTCATACTTGTAAAATATTTTTTAAATAGTGACAAAAATCATTTGCGCAAAAGAAATGCATTCAATACAAAGATTTATCAAATTTTTTTTCACATTTACACACACACACACACACACACACACACACAAAAAAAAGAAAAAAAAAAAAAAAAAAAGAAAAAGGAGCAAACAGAAAAAAAAGTTATAACATCTGGCCAGTATGGGGCTCGAACCCACAACTTTTGCGTTATTAGCACGACACTCTAACCAACTGAGCTAACCGGCCACTGCCCGCGTTGTCATGTCTTCTCAAAATATATTCTTAAATTGTTATAATGTTTTTGTGTACAAACTAACAAAATTTTATAAATGTATGATTAATTTCAAATAAAACATTCCCTTATTAAATTGTTTAAACGTGTAATTTTTATAAATTTATGATTAATTTTCAAGATTAATTTCAAATAAAATATTCCCTTATCGAATGGTTTTATGCTCGTAACAATCACAAAAAGTTAGAAAACAAAGAAAACACGACTTTCCTCAATATTTATTTCGACAAGAAACTTGATCATTAAAAATATTTTATTAAATGTATAGTATTAAGATAATGAAAAATAGATGGAAATTAATCGGACAGCATGAGATTTAACATTTTGAAAAAACAAATGATGTTATGTAATTGCTGACAGAAATCTGTTTCGACCAAATCGATAAACTGGTCTTCATCACGAGCAACATAGACGGAATATCTTTCTTTTCCCGTCTATGTTGCTCGTGATGAAGACCAGTTTATCGATTTGGTCGAAACAGATTTCTGTCAGCAATTACATAACATCATTTGTTTTTTCAAAAATGTTAAATTTCAATATTAAGATAAGTATAATCAGCCAAGACAGTGGATTGGAAACAACTGCTCTATTTTTTAAATTCTATGGATTTTTATAGTCATTGGGGTGGCCTAAAGTCGGTATCAGCCAGACAGCAAGGGAGTCTATCCCCTTTTCACTAGCGCTAGACTAAGGAGATTGTTTTGGCATCTGAGGTGGAGTGCTACACCTGCCATCAGCGCTTCACTTTACTGCACAGATGCCTGAGCTACTCACATACGCTGAGTTTTTTAAATTCTATGGATTTTTATAGTCATTGGGGTGGCCTAAAGTCGGTATCAGCCAGACAGCAAGGGAGTCTATCCCCTTTTCACTAGCGCTAGACTAAGGAGATTGTTTTGGCATCTGAGGTGGAGTGCTACACCTGCCATCAGCACTTCACTTTACTGCACAGATGCCTGAGCTACTCACATACGCTGAGTTTTTTAAATTCTATGGATTTTTATAGTCATTGGGTGGCCTAAAGTCGGTATCAGCCAGACAGCAAGGGAGTCTATCCCCTTTTCACTAGCGCTAGACTAAGGAGATTGTTTTGGCATCTGAGGTGGAGTGCTACACCTGCCATCAGCACTTCACTTTACTGCACAGATGCCTGAGCTACTCACATACGCTGAGTTTTTTAAATTCTATGGATTTTTATAGTCATTGGGGTGGCCTAAAGTCGGTATCAGCCAGACAGCAAGGGAGTCTATCCCTTTTCACTAGCGCTAGACTAAGGAGATTGTTTTGGCATCTGAGGTGGAGTGCTACACCTGCCATCAGCGCTTCACTTTTACTGCACAGATGCCTGAGCTACTCACATACGCTGAGTTTTTTAAATTCTATGGATTTTTATAGTCATTGGGGTGGCCTAAAGTCGGTATCAGCCAGACAGCAAGGGAGTCTATCCCCTTTTCACTAGCGCTAGACTAAGGAGATTGTTTTGGCATCTGAGGTGGAGTGCTACACCTGCCATCAGCGCTTCACTTTACTGCACAGATGCCTGAGCTACTCACATACGCTGAGTTTTTTAAATTCTATGGATTTTTATAGTCATTGGGGTGGCCTAAAGTCGGTATCAGCCAGACAGCAAGGGAGTCTATCCCCTTTTCACTAGCGCTAGACTAAGGAGATTGTTTTGGCATCTGAGGTGGAGTGCTACACCTGCCATCAGCACTTCACTTTACTGCACAGATGCCTGAGCTACTCACATACACTGAGTTTTTTAAATTCTATGGATTTTTTATAGTCATTGGGGTGGCCTAAAGTCGGTATCAGCCAGACAGCAAGGGAGTCTATCCCCTTTTCACTAGCGCTAGACTAAGGAGATTGTTTTGGCATCTGAGGTGGAGTGCTACACCTGCCATCAGCGCTTCACTTTACTGCACAGATGCCTGAGCTACTCACATATGCTGAGTTTTTTAAATTCTATGGATTTTTATAGTCATTGGGGTGGCCTAAAGTCGGTATCAGCCAGACAGCAAGGGAGTCTATCCCCTTTTCACTAGCACTAGACTAAGGAGATTGTTTTGGCATCTGAGGTGGAGTGCTACACCTGCCATCAGCGCTTCACTTTACTGCACAGATGCCTGAGCTACTCACATATGCTGAGTTTTTTAAATTCTATGGATTTTTATAGTCATTGGGGTGGCCTAAAGTCGGTATCAGCCAGACAGCAAGGGAGTCTATCCCTTTTCACTAGCGCTAGACTAAGGAGATTGTTTTGGCATCTGAGGTGGAGTGCTACACCTGCCATCAGCGCTTCACTTTACTGCACAGATGCCTGAGCTACTCACATATGCTGAGTTTTTTAAATTCTATGGATTTTTATAGTCATTGGGGTGGCCTAAAGTCGGTATCAGCCAGACAGCAAGGGAGTCTATCCCCTTTTCACTAGCGCTAGACTAAGGAGATTGTTTTGGCATCTGAGGTGGAGTGCTACACCTGCCATCAGCGCTTCACTTTACTGCACAGATGCCTGAGCTACTCACATATGCTGAGTTTTTTAAATTCTATGGATTTTTATAGTCATTGGGGTGGCCTAAAGTCGGTATCAGCCAGACAGCAAGGGAGTCTATCCCCTTTTCACTAGCGCTAGACTAAGGAGATTGTTTTGGCATCTGAGGTGGAGTGCTACACCTGCCATCAGTGCTTCACTTTACTGCACAGATGCCTGAGCTACTCACATACGCTGAGTTTTTTAAATTCTATGGATTTTTATAGTCATTGGGGTGACCTAAAGTCGGTATCAGCCAAACAGCAAGGGAGTCTATCCCCTTTTCACTAGCGCTAGACTAAGGAAATTGTTTTGGCATCTGAGGTGGAGTGCTACACCTGCCATCAGCGCCTCACTTTACTGCACAGATGCCTGAGCTACTCATACGCTGAGTTGGCGGTATCAAACCCGGAACCTTGTGATTCCTAGTCAGACGCTCTACCGACTAACGAGAGAGATTCAAATATTATCTGCCCTCTTGCTTTATGGAAGCCGAGCTCATCATGGATGATTTGATAGGCAGAACCATGACTAATCTGCAGAGGAAAAGCTAACTCATTGATGATAACTTGCCAGTTTGCCATTACCATCTCTCAAGCTTGCTGAATCTTCTCATCAGTGGTGGAGGTTGACAGGCGTACTGCTCCTTCTATTATGTGTTACGCTTGTCCAGCCACTTTCAAACTTTTCAATCCACTCATACACATTTCTATGCAATAGTGCACTGTCCCTGTATTGTGCTAAAAGCATCTGATGAATTTCAGCCCCTGACACTCCTTCCAACCAGAGAAATTGTGTCACTTTATCATCTACAGATACAAAGTTGAAGAGATGGTAAATTCAGTATAAAATTAGCAGCTACAAATTCCAAAAAGTCAATGCATATTATATATATATATATATATATATATATATACCAACCCCTCCGCACGAGTAGGATGTGACACAAGGTCAATTTCTTAAGCGGAGTTCAATAGGTTTTTTGGAAGCCAAGCTCATCATGGATGGTTTGATAGGAAGAATCATGACTAATCTGCAGAGAACATTGATGATAACTTGCCAGTTTGCCATTACCATCTCTCAAGCTTGCTGAATCTTCTCATCAGTGGGGGAGGTTGACAGGCCACAATATGGGGACCAATATTTGAAAAGGTGAGATTAAATTATTTTTTTTTTAATGTAAATTACTTTGAAAATTATTGAAAGAATAATAGGTAGGTTTCCCAAGGTGAAAAAGATGACTTTTAACTTGTAATAAAAGCGGTGGGCATTATTTTTATGCGGAAATATGTATAAAATCATGAGAAACATTCTGTAACTTTTCTGGGTTTATGTTTTCTCATTTTAATTAAATATATGTATTTTAATCCACAAATTAGATGCTAAAATTTTAGTTTGCTGTGTACAACGAAGTAGCCAATCAGAATACTTCTTTCATTGACTGCTGATAAATTAACCAATCACAATCACCGTAGCACGAGTTGTAAATCAACAACATAGCTGCTTCCAGCAAGATGTAAACAAAAAATTAAGACGCGTTTTATTTGCATGTTTCCGTCTTAAAAGTGCCAAGTTAAATCTTTTTCAGAGAATACATGGATGCATTTTCTAGAATATGTCTCAAAATGGAAATTTTAACTTTGAAAATTATTCGAAGAATAACTGACACCATTGGATTTTACACATCTAATTTCCAAGGAATGCCAATAAACAATTTCATTTTAAAAATTTTTTCTTATATATATATATATATATATATATATATATATATATAAAAGAAAGTTTGGTATGTATGTGTCAACTTATAACTCAGAATCGAGATGTTATTCAGATTCAGATTCGAAATCTTGCATACACCTTGACATGCTTATAACTAAGAACCACACTAAATTTGGTTATTGATTTTTACTGATATAATTAATCAATTACATAATATCAAACGATTTGCTATAATCGTGGCATAGCTTCTGCTGCTAATATAAAAAATATCTCAGGCTGTTGGCTATATCTGCTTCTTAAATGTTAACAAAAAGAAAAAAAATCTTAAAATAAACATTCTATTACACAAGTTCTTAGCGATTTTTAAAAATTTGGTAAGTCATTTTCCTCTTATTTTCTTACAACTGTTTTCTCCTCACACACACACTCTGGTGTTCCTTATTTTTTTTAATCCGGTCATGGACGGTGTACTTTTGGTAGTTTTTTATAATTGTGACACTTCTTGTGATTATTTGAATGAGATCTTTGTAAGTTCTTCTTCAATGTTTGCTCAACAGACTAACTATTCAAAATGAGTATTATTTGGATTATTTGGACTATTGTCCTCCTCCTTCTCTTTATTGTTATCTGTACAACGTTTCGTCCGATATGCCCCCCCCCAGCATTCTTCATGTATTTCTTGTCGGACTTGGGTGCCTTTTTGAACTCGGGTAATCAGGAGCCATCATGGAACTCTGAACCCAATCCTTTATTCAATCCACGGAAGTATTCTTTTCTCATTCCACTAACCATAGCTGGGGTACAGGTGTTAAGCTGTGTTAATTAATCGGCCGAAATGTTGTACAGATAACGATAAAGATGAGGACAATAGTCTGAATAATCCAAATAATACTAATTATAATTAGTATTACTAGCAACAGAAAACACCCTCCTGGTGTCGTAAAAATTAATTTTTGAAAGACATTGCCTGAGAGGGTGGGAGTTAAAAATTCAATGTCAGAGGGTTTGTATCATAAATAAGCAAAATCTTCATATTTATTAAAAGAGTAAAAAAAAAAAAAAATAATAAAACAATTTGAAATGAAAACTGAGCCCCCTCCGTCTCAAATAAAATGTTGCATGCATGTAATAATCAAATAATTATTTTGAATATTTTCCACATCAATTTTACACAAAATCGTAGGTATTTATTTATTTGTAAACTTTTTAGTTAACTTCTTGTTACTGTAAAAA
>CM042158.1:91198137-91408137 GCA_023376005.1 Doryteuthis pealeii | reverse complement strand
TGCACTAAATTAAAAAGCTATCAGTATCACTGCTTAATATTAGTATACAAGAATGAAGACTTCACACTTGTAAAAGGAAGAGTCAAAAATTATCCACAGTTTTGCCATAACATAGAACTCACCCTATAAAGACTTAAAAATGATAGAATTATGCTTAATTTAAAAAAAATCTAAATGGTATTTGATTTATTTTCTAAAACCTCATAGAAGTTCAAATATATCCATGAAGTCTTTTTACACGTAGTATTTTGAGTATGACACTACACTCTCAAGGATAAAAGGCAACCACAACACAATGTTGTATACCCTTTCTTACTTCTTACTTCTGGTCATATTTTCTTCTGGCCGGCTTTGGTTCTATCTTCTAACATCTTGACTTGGTCTGGTCTATCGTCTCGGATCTCCTAAGGCCTGGTTTTCTATTGCTATGTTCTTGCTGGCTGGTCGTCCTGGATTCATTTCTTAGTCTTGTTACAAAGACATTCATCAACCACAAGAACATTAATTATACAAACTTTTATTTCCTCAACTATACATTTCATGTAACTAAATATCTGACTAACATAGCACACGTGAGTTCCAGTTTTAGGCAGGACCTAAAATGGTCGACTTCTCTGCCTGACGTCTAACTGAAAACTGGGGACTCTAAAAGGTCCCACGTGACTTCACATATTTTGGCGGGCTTCTGTAATTTTCCATAGAAGAACCTGGCCATGGTATGAAAAGGGTCATCCCCTCAGAATTACAGGGGATTGACAATAATCTTATGCAATCGCATAGATTATGTAACAACAATATCACCAAACCCTGACCAGACCTTCAGCTGCAGCGACTGTGCCTGCCTGTCCTACATAAGCCTTATCCACCACATGAAGATGCCTGCAGTCAATGTAGACCACTTCCTTAATTTTTGTTCATGAAGCCAAGCCAAGATGATAAATACTTCTTATTAGATTTGAGACGTTCTTGTAAGAAAGACAAGAGTGGTAGTAACTGTTAGGGTCTTATCTATGGGTTAATAGGTCTGTTCGAAAATTACTTGGCTTGGTGAGGAATGCTTGAAACTATATAACCGTGCAAATAAATGATTATAGACAAAAAATGTACAATTTAAAAAATGTAATTAAACATGAAAAATATACTTATGATTAAGATTAAATATTTACCAATGAATTAGATTTCAGCCTTAAATAACCCATAAGGAGTTGATATGCCATTATGCAAATAAACCAAACTAAAAAAAAAAAAAAAAACAACTTTTTCTCTCTCCTCTCTTCTCTCTATTATGATTAAACATTTATAGATTAATCAAATTTTGGCAATAAATAACCCATAAGGAGTTGATATGCTCTTAAATAAATAAACCAATTTTCCCAAGTTATAACTAGTTATCAGAGTAAGTAAGTAAGTAAAGTAAAGTCGTCGGGCGGCCTAAAGTCGGTATCAGCCAATCAGCGAGGGAGTCTATCCCCTTTTCAATAGCACTAGACCAAGGAGATTGTTTTTGCATCTGAGGTGGAGCACCACACCTACCATCAGCTCCTTACTTTACCGCACAGATCCCTGTGCTACTCATAATGCTGAGTTGGCGAGGACCGGAATCGAACTAGGAACCTTGTAGTTTCTAGCCAAACGTTCTACTGAATTTGTCCTTCAGACTAAATTGCTTCATTGCATTTAAAGCCATAATGTTCATGGTTGTTAAAATTAATGTCCTATTTGCTTCAAGCTGTATAGAATAAAATAATGAAAATTATTCATGTCAGAATTTCTGACAATTTCTAAGCATTTTGTAATATACATGCTATTGTAGCTTGACTATAGAAAGTCATTGTGATGTTATTAAAAAGCATGTCGCACTTATACAAGACTAGCAGCAGCTACCCAGTGTCACCTGGGTATAGGGGATTTTTTAAAGTTAGTCCCGTAGATCCATTATTACTGAATCGTGAGTTGTATCCTCATGGGATGCCCCATTTAAATCCCTATGTAAAAAAATAGACCTTGCATTGATCCAGCTACGCTGAAAAGGAAATGTTAATGTCTACTATCTAAAATATTAAATGAAAAAAAATCCATGCTGTTATCATTTAAATTTTATTTTCTAATTATCTTCACAAATATAAATTACATCTCTATTATTCTTGCTCAAAAACCAAGCCCTGGTGATATTTAATGTATATATATATATATATGAAAGGTAAAATGGATATGAATCCGACAATATGTGTAGAAAGTTTTGTAGAAAAAACAAGATGTTTAAAGTTTTGCTGACAGAAATCTGTTTCGACCGTATGCAGACTTTATCAAAGCAACATTGTAAACGGAAAAACGAAATAAATATATCATTAATCACGAGGCACAGAATGCTCTCGATCAGTACCGGAATTTTCAAATAATTTTAAAAAATGCGTATTTTATGTTAAAAATAAAATAAATTTTATTTTTAAAAATTATAAGCATTCTGTGCCTCGTGATTAATGATATATTTATTTCATTTTTCTGTTTACAATGTTGCTTTGATAAAGACCGCATACGGTCGAAACAGATTTCTGTCAGCAAAACTTTAAACATCTTGTTTTTCTACAAAACTTTCTACATTATATATATATATATTTACTTTGTTGTTAATTGTTTTATTTTCAAAGTTTCCTCTGGACATACATATAAACAAAACTGCCCTTTATATATGTATAGATAGATATATATTTATGAAAAATAGATGGAAATTAATCCGACAGTATGAAATTTAACATTTTGAAAAAACAAATGATGTTTGTTATGTAATTGCTGACAGAATCTGTTTCGACCAAATCGATAAATTGGTCTTCATCATGAGCAACATAGACGGGAAAGAAAGATATCCGTTAAAAGACTGTTTACAAAAACGAACGCTGTATTCAACTGCTGAAAATTTTTTTAAATGCGTGTTCTGTTTTAAAAATAAAATAAATTTTATTTTTAATTTTTAAAAATCAGAAGCATTATAACGGATATCTTTCTTTCCCGTCTATGTTGCTTGTGATGAAGACCAATTTATCGATTTGGTCGAAACAGATTCTGTCAGCAATTACATAACAAACATCATTTGTTTTTTTTTCAAAATGTTAAATTTCATATATATTTATGTATGAGTAGTGGCTTACCGGTGGGTACGGGAACAATTGTTGTGAGTGCACAGTATCCAGGGGTTAAGACCATGAAAAAACACATATACATATATATATATATATATATATAGATAGATAGATAGATATATATATAGATATATATATATAGATAGATAGATAGATAGAATCAAGTAGATAAAGGTAATCTAGTGATTAAAGTAAACATAGTTTTAACCATGAAAATGTATATAAAACAGCCAATTAGTCACAATCTGAAGTCAGGAGTTGAAGGGATGAAATTTTGCTCAATTCCTAATGTTTTACCTTTACATACAGTTAGGAGCGGACAGACAATTTGAATATCATTTCATTGAATTTTTTAGATGAGGCTTCATAATTTGTATTATTTAGATTTTTCAGACTGTTGCCCTTATCTTTATTCTAATATATACAACATTTCGGCCAATGAGCCCTCCAGCCTTCTGTTTCTTGTCAAACTCAGGAGCTTCCAGCAAGAAGACTCGATTAAATCAACCTTTTTAGAATGACATTGAAACCTGGGCAATTAGTGGGTCACTTGAGTCGGAGTCTGTAAAACTATACCAACTCTGACTCCAGTTATAATGAGATAAGCCTACTCAAGTTAGGAGCATATGCTGAGATTTTATGAGACTTGTAAGCCATAATCATTTAATTATATAAAGAGTTGAGGTGAGAAAAATATAGAGGTGCCAGAATCAAAGGTTCTGTGTTCTAACAATTGACTGAGTGAGTGAGAGAGAGTGAGAGAGAGTGAGAGAGAGTGAGAATGAGTGAGTGAGTGAGTGAGTGAGAGAGTGAGAGTGAGAGTGAGAGAGAGAGAAAGAGTGAGAGAGAGAGAGAGAGAGAGAAAGAGAGATCAGAATCATGTTGATTAATAGGTGATACAAAACTCTTAACAAGTCTCACACACCAAAAAAAAAATTATTTTTTGTTTGCTTTCTTTGTTTAATGGCATATCAATCTACATGGGTTATTTGATGTAGAATAACAGATACTATTTAACCCATAGTTGGAGAGATGAGGGGATTCATACAAAAAACAAAAAAACTTAGTGTTTAAATTAAAATTGTTAACAATTTAATGTAAAGAAATATAAAAGAAATTTCAAAATATATTTAAATAACAATAACTGTATGATATTTCAATTTATTGATATTTATATTTTTAGATAAAAATTAAATTAAATTAAAATAAAATATAAATAAAACTAAAATTAAATGAAAATATGAATAAACTAAAATTAAATGAAAATATGAATAAAACTAAAATTAAATGAAAATATGAATAAAAAAATTAAATAAATATGAATAAATAAAATTAAAAAAAAAATAAATAAAAAAATATAAATAAAATTAAAATTAAATGAAAATATAAATAAAATTAAAATTAAATGAAAATATAAATAGAATTAAATGAAAATATGAATAAAATCAAAATTAAATGAAAATATAGATAAAATTAAAATTAAATGAAAATATGAATAAAATTGAAATTAAATTAAAATATAAATAAAATTAAAATTAAATAAAAATATAAATGAAAATATGAATAAAATTAAAATTAAATAAAAATATAAATTAAATTGAAATTAAATTAAAATATAAATAAAATTAAATGAAAATATGAATAAAACTAAAATTAAATGAAAATATGAATGAAATTAAATCAAAATATAAATTAAATCAAAATATAAATCAAAATATAAATAAAATTCAAATTAAATGAAAATAAAAATAAAATTAAAAGAAAATATAATTAAAATTAAAAGAAAATATAATTAAAATTAAAAGAAAATATAATTAAAATTAAAAATTAAAAAATTAAATGAAAATATAAATAAAATTAAAATTAAATTAAAATTAAATGAAAATATAAATAAAATTAAATTAAATGAAAAAAATATATATATGATAAAATAAAGCCATGTGTAAGTGACACTGAATCAGATATTCATGTCATGCTAGGATCACTGATTTTTCAATTACACAAACATACTAACAACAATTGGTAATTGTTGAGAGAAAAAAAAAACTTACCTAAGATTTAGATGGTTATTTTGAGTAGGAGTCAGAATCAACTATGTTTTTATTAAACATAGTTTTAAGAAAAGGCCAATTCTATTTGGTCAGTCATGCTATCCAATCAACAAGAAGTAGTCGAAAAAGTAGTGTTTAGCACTCTTGAAGAAAGGAATCTCTCTTATAGGAATAAAAATGTGTAAACCTCTGACCTGCCTCTAGTCAACCAAAACTAACAAAACCTTTGAAGATGCTAGCTGTAGTAGTTATACGAAAAATGTGAATATATACAGAATGAATAATAGGAAAGAGAAAGAAAAGACATTATGTGTATAAACATTTTTTTTTTTTAAATCCCAATATGGTGAAGTAAGAAAGAAAGAAAATAAAATTGTTTCTTTTCCACCACCAAGAAGACTTGATAAGGACTTCATGACAACCCAATTTAATCTAGGATGTAACAAGTTTGCTTTTTGTTTGTTTGTTGTGGGTTTTTCTTTTTTCTTTTCTTTTTAACTTTTTAACTACTTAAAACTTTTTACACTCTTTCACTCTTTCTCTTTCTCACTCACTCTCTTTCTCTCTTTCAATCTCTCTGTCTCTCACTTTTACTCTTTTTCTCACTCTCTCTTTCACTCTTTTTCTCACTCTCTTTCACTCTCTTTCTGACTCACTCACTCTCTTTCTCACTCTTTTTTTCTCACTCTCTCTCTGACTCACTCACTCTCTTTCTCACTCTTTTTTTTTCACTCTCTCTCTCACTCTTTTTCACTCTCTCTCTTTTCACTTTTCTCACTCTCTCTCTTTCACTCTTTTTCTCACTCTCTTTCTCACATTCACTCTTTTTTCACTCTTTTCTCACATTCACTCTTTTTTTCACTCACTTTCTCACTTTCACTCTCTTTCTCACTTTCTCACTTCACTCTCTTTCACTCTCTCACTTTCTCACTCACTCTCTTTCACTCTCTTTCTCACTCACTCTCTTTCACTCTCTTTCTCACTCACTCTTTCACTCTTTCTCACTCACTCTTTCACTCTCTTTCTCACTCACTCTTTCACTCTCTTTCTCACCACTTTCTCTTTCACTCACCCACTTTCTCTTTCACTCTTTCTCACTCACTTTCACTCTTTCTCACTCACTCACTCTATTTCACTCTCTTTTTCTCACTCTCTTTCTCTCACTCATTCTTTCACTTTTTCTCACTCACTCACTCTAACTGACTCTCTCTCTCTCACTCTTTTTCTCACTCACTCTCTCTCACTCAAAGTCAATTGTCCATTACAAAAAACTAAATGTTGGGAATATACCACCACCTTCCTTCAGTAAAACTAACACAAAACAAAAAAGAAAGAAAGAATTTGGAACTGGGGTGTGAAGGAGAAATTAAATTAAAAAAGAGGCACTTGTTTTCGGAGCTTTAGTTAAGGAGTTCTTCCCTCAGTAAGAGAGACTACTAAATATAGATTACCCAAAGATTTGCAGAGCTGACATGCACACAGATTTCTCTCTCTCTTTTTCACTCAACACACACACTAGTATACATTCATTCCCAAGAATTCAGACACTAACAGAAATGGTTAATAATAAATAAATAAATAAAAAAGAAATGCCATCTGACAAGTGGAATTATTCTCCAACTTAATTATCAACAAACATTTAGAAAATTACAAAATTCTGTTAAGAAACTTTTGGTGAAGAATCTTAAGCAATTTTTTTTTGTCCTAGTTCTAGATCTAAAAAAAAAAAAAAAAAAAAAAAAAAAATGTCTTTTTTTTTTAAAGGGTCATTTATGAGGAAGTGCGTCCCGGTCTCCTGCCTCAGATATTGCTACCCGGTGACTATTAAAATAACGTCCCCAGCTATGTTGTCTCGGCGGTGTTACTTGAAAGAAAACAACCAACTTAGGGCGTTTAGAGGGGGAGGGGGCTTCTCTTTATGAACAAACGGAGTTTATATATATAACAAAGTAAAAAAATGAACAAATTAAACAAGGGCCATATGAAGCGTAAATTTAACTGGAGTTAGAGTCAATATAGTTTTACTAATTCTGATTCCAGATGACCCCTTAATTCTTTCCGATTTGGACTTGACTGCTCTGCATAAAACTATGACTACTAAATTTTCTGTGCTTACTAATGGGACCTTCCTTATCCAGGACATTAGTTTTTAAAAATTGCAAAACTTTTAAGTTTTTAGTATAATGCGATCATCATGTAGTTTAAATTCTGTTTCTATTCAAATTTCTTTCTAACGGTTAACTTAATACAGTCATCTGGAGGTTGCAGGTTCAAATCTGACTATGGGCAAAAATAACATAGAATATTTAACATAGCTGTAGAATACTGTTAATTGTTATTCTGTGTTACTTTCACCCTTAGCCAGGATTGAACCTGCAGTCTGGAAATGACTGTTACAGATTGTTAACTATTCGACAGTGGAACAGTCAAACACCTCCTCAGCTTAATGGACTCTTCCTGGCAGTAGTGGCAGTAATTATTTAAGCTTTTATAGTGGGTTCATTGGAGAACTAGTAACTGCATGGTTAGGCTTGGCCAGTCACATTGCTCAAACCAATTGTTGACTGTCTAACTGACTTACTTCAATAATAGCTTAAAAAACTAGCAAAAAAAAGTAAGAGTGAAGTAGAGTAGCAACCAAAAAAGGTATTTCTCTTTGAGAGAAACTGCCTCTCTTAACTAGCCAAACCATTCCAGCCAACAAGGGTGGATAGAATACTTATAAAAAGGACATTACTCATAAGCTGGAGTTTGTGAGTTCAATCTCTGTGCCGGGCAGTACAGATCACTCCACTTATAAGAGATAAGCTGACATCTTGTATTCAAGACACGTGCACGCCCACTTAACCTCATAGAATAATTTGTTTTTCTTCTCGTTACATATCATCATGATCATTTAGGCATGTCGACAGAATGGATCCCTTTCACTCTCTCTCACCATCCGTCCCTATCAGTCATTACCCTTGGCAAGTTTCCTAGACGGTATCATCCAGTGTTCACACAAATATGATGAATGTAAGTTTTTGCAGTCCGCAAACACTGGTGTATCTATGAGTTCATAGGAGAACGTAGTGCTATATATGCAAGACTAGCTTTGTAGCCATTACACCATGATGGGTCTTGATCAGCCCATGAACTTAATCAGCATTCTATTTCTGTTCAATAGCATTTCCTAGTTTCCAGAGAGAGACAGAGAGAGTACTGAATAGGAGAGATTGGTATCAACAGATTTAAAAAGACAAAACCGGTGCAGGTAGATAATATATATATATATATATATATATATATATATATAATCAATTGTAATATTATTGATTTGGACTCATAACTTAAAGTTTCATGGTTATGCAATCATCAGATGAGTCAAATGGTTGAGATCTTAAAAACCAGAAGTCAAATGGTTGAGATTTTTTAAAAATCTCAACCATTTGACTCATCTGACGATTGCATAACCATGAAACTTTAAGTTATGAGTCTAAATCCATAATATTACAATTGATTATAATTCTGCTCTGCTTTATTAGCATTGAGCACCTTTTCATGCTAATACTTTTCTCATTAATTCTCTATTCATTATATATATATATATATATATATATATATATATATATATATATATATATATATATATATATATATATAGAGAGAGAGAGAGAGAGAGAGAGAGAGAGAGAGAGAGAGAGAGAGAGAGAGATTTTTTTTATACAGATTGTATGCCTGAAGAAGGCCAGAGAATAATGCAGCCAAAATATTGCATTAAGAATAAATTTAATAAAAATGGAAAAGACAGTGAGAACAACTTTTGGTAAGTAGAATATTTTGCATAGTTTCTGATGTATCTAAAGCTACAAAAAGTGCCAACTAAGGGTGTATTACAATAATTTTTTTTTTTTTTGTCAGGGCGGCCTAAAGTCGGTATCAGCCAGTCAGCGAGGGAGTCTATCCCCTTTTCAATAGCGACCAAGGAGATTGTTTTGGTGTCTGAGGTGGAGCGCCACACCTACCATCAGCTCCTTACTTTACCGCACAGATCTCTGTGCTACTCATACGCTGAGTTGGCGAGGACCTGTATCGAACTAGGAACCTTGTGGTTTCTAACCGAACGCTCTACCGACTGAGTTAACCCGGCCCCTTACATTACAATAATGGGCAGAGTTAAATCTTTTCATAATAGAAAAATTGTCTTATCTTTAGTAAACAGCCAAACAAACAATCTTTGTAAAATAAATGCTTGTCATTTCAAACTGATTTGAAAAGACAATGTAAAAAGAAAATAAATAAATAACTTGCATGTGTGTGAAGGTATCAAATTTAAACTGTTCATCTGACAATCATTCTAAAAATCTAGAAGTTTGATATTCAAACATTTTCTTATCTTTTTTTGTCAGTATGGTTATTTATTAGGTCACTTGTATCGTTTTCATCAGAAACAATGAAGATCCAAATTCCTTCACTTTTTTTTTTTTTAAATTTATTATTGGCATTTCAATCTCGGAAGACTATAATATAGTTTTTGTGCCCCTGAAGTTGCAGCGCCTCCTGTGACTGTGAAGTCCAATGTTTGAAAAAACATTCTCGACCACAGATGTCGCATTTGAAGGCTGCCCCTAAAGGTGTTGATGTGCCGGTGCTTTGTTGCCGCCGCTTTCTTCTGGACCTCTTAGCTTCATGGTGTTGCGTCAGAGTGACTTCAGACATGAACAGTCCTCTACGGAGAGCCTGCCGCAACCGAGGGCGGTCCTGAGCCAAATTTTCCCCATCCAGAAGGGGCAATACCAAAGCAGGAGATCATTCTTGTAGACATCCTTGAAATGCAGCTAGGGCAACCAATCTGTCTCTTACCAGACGAAAGCTCTGCATAGAGGATGTCCTTTGGGATTCGTCCATCATCCATCCGGCGGACATGAATCTTTATATTTTTTTTAAATATTCAAAGTCACTCTAAGCAAGCCCAGAGGGTCCCTACAGGCAAAGGGTTACAAAATGCAGCGATGCTGATAGCTTTTTGATTTAGTGTGTCCTAGGACGCACATATTTGCTTTGAATAAGTCCCCGCGAAAAATTTATGGACTCCAACTAAATTTTCTTAATAGATTGTAGGGTTTTATTTATGATCTGAAGATACAACTAAAGCTGCCTAACCCCTACTTTATAACCTATCCTGTGTAATTCGTTTCTAAGAAAAATATTGAAATGTATTTATAGTTAGCTTTAGATGGTGGAGGAAGAAAAGAGAGAAAAAACACTGGGATGCATATGGTTTTACTGCCTCCTTTTAGATTTTTGTGTGTCAAGGGCATAGGACTCGTACCTATCAGCATCTCTGAAAATGACAAACTAGGATGTAACAAAAGAGTATTAGAAAGGGAAAACAAAGCAGAAATCTAAACTAAGAGATTTCATGACCTGGTTTTAAATTCAAAGTTGTCCATCTCCTAAACTGGTTGCCCACTAAGGCCAATAAGCCTATGCATAACTAAAGGAAGAGTTGGATTTGAGGTTTATTTTTCAACAGTCCCCCACATTGCGGTCCACACACTTCTTCCATCAAAAAATGCCAAAATGTAAATTGGTTTCTTTGTTTAATGGCATATCAACCTTCACGGGTTATTTAATGCCAAAATCATCCTTGTAAAAGAACAGTAGTGGTACTATTCAACCCATAGTTAGAGGGATGAGAGACTTCATACCTTTCCCAAGCATATTAGTCCAAAGTGAATGTATCAACTGTTGTGGGTTATTTAATGCCAAAGCTATCCTTGTACAAGAACAGTAGTGGTACTATTTAGCTGTAAAGATCATGGGTTCATACCTTTCCCAAGTGTATTAGTCTGAAAGTGAATGTATTAATTTGGGATCATTTGAACGAGAATTGGTCAAGTTATTAGTTTGATAGCATATCAACCTTCATGGGTTATTTAATGCCAAAACCATCCTTGTAGAAAAACAGTAGTGGTACTATTTAACCCATAGTTAGAGGGATGTGAGACTTCATACCTTTCCCAAGCATATTAGTCCAAAGTGAATGTATCAACCTTTGTGGGTTATTTAATACCAAAGCCATACCTGTAGAAGAACAGTAGTGGTACCCATAGCTTGGGGGATCAGGGGAACATACCTTTCCCAAAGGTATTACTCCAAAAGTCAAAATAATAGTGTGACTGGAGTTCAAATTCGCTTTTTTACGATGTTGCAGCCCAGCATGTTAACCACTACACCACAGGAATTCACCAGCCTCCAAAAAGAAAGTAAAGTCGGCCTAAAGTCGGTATCAGCCAGTCAGTGAGGGAGTCTATCCCTTTTTCACTAGCTCTAGACCAAGGAGATTGTTTTTGGTATCTTAGGTGGAGCGCCACACCTACCATCAACTCCTCACTTTACTGCACTGATCCCTGTGCTACTCATACGTCAAGTTGGCAAGGACTTGTATCGAACCTGGAACCTTGTGGTTCCTAGTTGAATGCTCTACTGACTGAGCTAAACCAGCCCTTATGTTTTTCTTTTTTTTTTCTTTTTCAAGTATAGAAATTCCATTCACTGGAATTGGTTTATTTTGGTTTAGTTTGTTTTACAGCATATCAATCTCTGTGGGTCATTTAATGCCAAGCTATTCACTGGAAAAGAAAATAAGTTTAAACAGAATTTTGAGTGGTAAAATTGATATCATTTCATTATCTAATACAGCTCCTCACTTTACCGCACAGAACCCTGTGCTACTCATACGCTGAGTTGACGAGGGCCGATATCGAACCAAGAACCTTGCGATTCCTAGGTAAGTGCTTGACCGACTGAGCTAAACCAGAAAAGAAAGTAGAATGACCTAAATATGAGTATAACAACGAAGATATGAACACAAAGATCAGTTTATGATAAATAAGGTAAACATAAAATGAAAATCCTTTGTGTAATCAAACTTTCTCAAAAGAATCTATATCTCCATAAGGATTATTCAAATATAGGCCTTAGTATAGATTTTGTTTTAATCCTTGCCAATATCAAGTCACTTATTTATAGAACTTATACTATGAATAATTGCAAATAAATAAAGGAAAGTACTCTTTAATTAGCATCTAATAGTTATTTCATCTGAGAAACCCTAATGATCAAAGTAAGTAGAAATGCAGACCTCATTATCAAATTGCGAAATGAATTAGAAATTGCTTTATTTCCTAAGAGCATTTTAACATTATTGTGATCAAAAAATCTTATGATAAGCCATTTTTATTAAAGCAAGAAGCAGGTGATATCCAGCAGAAACTATTACAGACACAAACTACACAGATGATCTAGCACTTCTTGCAAGTACACTGCCATAGCTGCTAAGGTGTATAATGGCCTTCTCAATTGCATCAGACCTGAAGTCCCAGAAAATTCTTAGTGTTATGAGACAAAATAGAATTGTCTCCCTTTTTATATTTGAGGTGGGCTTTCCCAGATCATATGTCCATTTCAGTCACATGACAAAGGGAACCCTAAAATCTTTTTCTTTTTCTCTGACACAACTTGGAAAGGTCAGACGTGTGTCTTGTCGCTTTCTCCACAACATGCACATAGGAGGAAAGGTTTTATAATCATCTTAAGCTTTAAAAAAACCCAGCTGTATGGCCACCTACCGCATTAAATTCGTAAATCAAGGTATCGGTGGATCAAATCAAAACAATAACAATAATAATTATAATAATCCTGCCCCATATTACCCAAACCATCCGAGTAAGACGGACAAGACACGCGGGATACTGCTGGAGAAGCAAGGACAAACTCATAAGCGACGTCCTCCTGTGGAAGCCAGCACATGGACAAGCCAGTGTGGGCCAACCAGCAAAAACGTACGTTGATCAGCTCTGTGCGGATGCAGGATGCTGCATAGAGGACCTCTCGAGAATGATGAGCGATAGGGACGGATAGAGAGAGATTGTCATGGATATCCACGCTGAAAGCGCAACATTGATGATGATGATGATATTCAAAGCTAGAAAGGATAGATACTATAGGTTTCACTTACCAAAGCTTGTTTGTTTGTTCAAATTTTACCTGTAACCCATTATTTATCTTTTACCTTAAAGCACTCAGATCTTGGATATCACTTTCCGATAAATACATATTAACCCTTACATTATTACAGATTTGCATCATATATTGCGTAATAGATATTACCCATTATAACACTTACCTATTAACGTTTACTTTTTACCTGGTTCTGTTACCTTTTACACATTACTCTTTACCTTTGTACTTTTTTTTCATTTATCCATTCATTGTACATGACTGGGCCATTAAGAGAAAAAAAAGTTGCAAAATTTTTCCTATATTTATATATAGATGAAGTACTATTTCTCTGAATTTTTGAGATGAGGCTTTATAATTAACATTATTTGTATTATTCGGACTATCATCCTCATCTTCATTGACTTTATGCAAATTTGCAACTTTCACCACATGGGATATGTTACAGTTCCAAAATCAACCTCCACACTCCCCAGGACATTATAAGACAGGATTATTAGAAATTAGTATTAAATTTGAGCTAAACTGAATAGCAAATACTATTTCTCTGAATTTTTTAGATGAGGCTTGATAATTAGCATTATTTGTATTATTCAGACTATTGTCCTCATCTTCATTGGGAGCCATCACGGAACTTTGAACCTAACCTTTTATTCAGCCCACATGGGTATCCTGTTCTCATTCCGCTAACAATAGAGTTAAGCTATGTTAATTATTATTCTATGTTCTGCTGCCCTGACCAGGATGAACCTGCAGTCTAGAGATAACTGTCTTAACCTAACTCCTTTATCCATGGCTATGTGTCCAATTGGACAATCCAGTGTGAATTTTGGGAACTTATAAACCTAATGTCTTGTTTTGCTTAGAATATCTACCTATTCACTTATGTATGATTTTTTTTTACCTAGACTCATATTGGGTGCCCCCCCCCCAAGTCCGACAAGAAATACCTGAAACATTGTACAGATAACAATGGAGATGACAATACTCCAAATAATATAAATGATGCTAATAGATGAAGTACTTCTGAGAATTTAGATTTACAAATCCCTGGAACCTATCCTGTTTATAAATAGCAAAATATATTAATACATTTGCCTCAAAAGACAAAAGAATTTAATATGTCAAAGAAATGAGACAATGTTTTATAATGCATTTGCAACGTGACCATCTTACGATAAATCGGTGGGAGAAAAAAAAAAGAAAGAAAAAAAAAAGGTTTTTCTTGACATGTTAAACTTGTCTTCACTTTGAATGAATGCAAATTATATAACAAAAAAGTTATACTTCACCAATTTCAAATAAATAATGTTACAGAAAATATTTAGAGAAAAATTGATTGAAAAAATAACTGTAAAAAAAAACGTGAAGAAAAAGATGATAAAAGATAGATTAGTAATTAAAAAAATAGCATGATATAGATTTTTTTTACTGTTGTCCTCATCTTTATTGCTATATATACAACATTTAGGCAAATATGCCATCCGATCTTCTTCAGGTGTTTCTTGTCAACATTGGGAACCTTCACAGTACTTCGAACTGAAATCTTTATTTAATCAATTGGGGTAAATTGTTCTCATTCCGTCAACCATATCCGGGTACAAGTCGATGAAATAGACCCACTTAAGAACTCCTCTCTCTCCCACCATACCCAAATAGGAAATGGGCTCATCAATCAGAGTTCAATTCCTGGAAGAAGCTGTTTGTATTTCACATGGCGCTAATACCCTTCGGAAAGTATGAATCCAATTCTCCTTCCAGCTATGGGCAAATAGCAGGGAAGACTGGGCTCTTTAAGTAACCAGTCTAGGAGAAGGAAAACTGAATTCAAACCTGTTAAACTCTGTTTAATAAACTGACCTTGTGTCGCATCCTGCTGGTGCGGAGGGGTTGGTAAATATATATACCCGATGTAAAGGGGTATATAATAAGTGGGTGGGTGGTAGGTATATCTTTGAACAGCAGCAGCAGCCGCCATGCTATTTCAGTCGCCATTAGGGCATGGAATGGTGAACATCATGTTTGTGATTAAAACTTCTTTAAAAAGTAGTGACAGGAAAATCATATTGTTATGGGTTGGAAATTTCAAAGAGACAGGTTCAGCTTTAAAAAAAAAAAAAAAAAAAAGAAGGAAATCACCTGACATTACATGTCAAAAACTCTTTCATGTCGACCTACTCTGAATTGCTTATGAAAATAACAGTTGCATTGCAATAATAGAGGCATCAGGGTTTTTTTATAAATAAGTTTCAATCACAAACACACTACAATGTTCAACATTCCACAACATAATGGCATTTGAAATGGCATGGCTGCTGTTGCTCAATAATATACCTCCCACTCACTCACTACTTCTAGCACCTGCGCACTGGCAATTTTACATCCAAGAGATCATTCTACCAGGCTATATATATATATATATATATATATATATATATATATATTTCTATGTAAAAATGGAAATGAATCTGACAATATGAGGAAGAATGAATAAAGAAAAGAAAGAATAGAATGGATAATAAAAGATGAATTTAATCAATATCACTTACACGCGTTTTGGTCAGTTCAATTTTTTCAAAACAATAACATAAACTAGGCTCCGAGAAATTTTCAACATGTTAGGGATAAATAATAACACTTTATTTTTGCAATACAAATTATTTCTACCATAACCCCTAGAAAATGAAATATCCAAATTCTAACGGTCTATTTCAGCGTTCCAAATGTTATTTTTTAAAATTCTCTTCCAGCATTTCTAAAAATTCTCCGTTTTTCCCCAACGAATTTTTTCATTCAAAGTAAAATTTCACTTTGATGAAGGTCGAATCTTCTCTGTGTGCGGAATATTTTCACACAGATGAACTGACCGAAACACATGTGTAAGTGATATTGATTAAATTCATCTTTTATTATCCATTCTATTCTTTCTTTTCTTTATTCATTCTTCCTCATATATATATATATATATATATATAGTAAGTATTGTATTCTCTGTTAAGTTATTCCCTCTTCATATATATAAAAATATATGAGAGAGGGCCAGTTTAGCTCAGTCAGTAGAGTATCTGACTAGGAGCCACAAGGTTCCTGGTTCAATAATGGTCCTCGCCAACTCAGCGTATGAGTAGCACAGGGATCTGTGCGGTAAAGTGGGAAGCTGATGGTAGGTGTGGCGCTCTGCTTCAAATGCAAAAACAATTCCTTGGTCAAGTGAAAAGGAGATAGACTTCATACCTATCAGCATCTCTGGATCTGTATATAGATACTGCAAAATAAAATAAAATTCATTGTACATGTTTTGTACAATGATTTTATTTTATTTTTTTAAAGTTAATTTGAGAAGATAGTAAAAAAGGGGAGATGCCCAAGAGGCATAACAAATAGATAAATAAATAATAAAACTTCTTCAGCTCAGAATTCAGATAAATCTGATCTATCATCACCCA
The DNA here is from genome assembly GCA_023376005.1 of Doryteuthis pealeii. Lineage (NCBI taxonomy): Eukaryota > Metazoa > Mollusca > Cephalopoda > Myopsida > Loliginidae > Doryteuthis > Doryteuthis pealeii. The sequence continues at coordinate 91,391,499 of CM042158.1, read as the reverse complement.
ATGTATTAAAAAAAGAAAAAAGAAAAAAAAAAAAAAAAAAAAAAAAAAAAAAGAATAAGCCTCTCAAAGACAAGAGATTACAGGAATCATAAACCATTATTAAATCCACTAATGGTAAGCATTCCACTTGATCTTTAAGAGGAAATAAGTAGCATGCTTATAGTAAGCTTTTTTCATCTTGTAACATAGATAACAAAGTGTTTCAGACTATCAATTGCACTAATATATTAGAAGTGTTTTAAAAGTATCAGTGATGAAAAATGAAAGTACTTTAGTGATAACAGAACATATTTGATGCAACTATTTTTTTTATAGAGGAATTGTTTTCAATTCTCAAAAGATTTTTTTTTAATTTCTTAAAGAAATTTCTTATGTCCCCATAATACGTGTTACATTTGTGTATAATTTTCATCCACCAAATGTAACAACCATTATGGGACAGAAATTGTAATAAATAAAAAGAAATAAAGACAAAAGAATAAACAGTCACAAATGTATACTTCCTGTCCCATAATTGGTGTTACATTTGTATATAAATTTCATACACTAAATGTAACAACCATTATGGGACTGAGATAATATGAATCAAATATAAATTACCAGAATGAAATTTGGGACTGAGGATTTCGTAATTGGGAGCCTACCTGGGAGCACTGCAACATCGGTTTCATATATTTTCTATGAATACTATTTTATGAAAATTTACATATAGGGGTTCATATATTTTCTATGAATATTAATTTATAAAAATTGACATGTAATAGAATGTGATACATATATTTTTTATGAATACTATCTTTGCATGTAGTCGGTGTACATATATCGGCATGTAGTCCCCGTACATATCGGCATGTAGTACATATATCGGCATGTAGTCCCGTACATATATCGGCATGTAGTCCCCGTACATATATCGGCATGTAGTCCCCGTACATATATCGGCATGTAGTCCCGTACATATATCGGCATGTAGTCCCCGTACATATATCGGCATGTAGTCCGTACATATATCGGCATGTAGTCACCGTACATATATCGGCATGTAGTCACCGTACATATATCGGCATAGTCCCCGTACACATATTGGCATGTAGTCCCCGTACACATATTGGCATATAGTCCCCGTACACATATTGGCATATAGTCCCGTACACATATTGGCATGCGGTCCCTGTACACATATTGGCATGCGGTCCCTGTACACATATTGGCATATAGTCCCTGTACACATATTAGCATATAGTCCCCGTACACATATTGGCATGCGGTCCCCGTACACATATTGGCATGCGGTCCCTGTACACATATTGGCATATAGTCCTTGTACACATATTGGCATATAGTCCCCGTACACATATTGGCATATAGTCCCCGTACACATATTGGCATGTGGGTACATATATTGGCATGTGGTCCCTGTGGCATGTGGTCCTGTACATATATTGGCATGTGTCCCTGTACACATATTGGCATGTAGTCCCTGTACACATATTGGCATGTAGTCAGTGTACGTATATTTTTTATGAATACTACCTTAGGAAAATTGGCATGTAGTTGGTGCCCATATATTTTTCAAAGGGCCAATTTACTCAGTCAGTAGAGCATTCGCCTTGGAATCACAAGGAAATGGGTTCAATACCAATCCTAGCCAACTCAGTGCTTGAGTAGCACAACTTGGATAATCTGATCTATCCAGTAAAGCATCTCGGAGCTGACAGTAGGAGTGGCGCTCAGCCTCAGCAAAACAATCTCCCTGGTCTAGCACTAGCAAAAAAGGGATAGACTCCCTCACTGTTTGGCTGATACCAACAATAGGCCACTCTGCAGACTTTACTAACTTACTTACTACTAGTTTATAAAAACTGACAAGTAGTAGAGTGGTGGTTCGTAAATTTTTTATGAAATTTGTATTATTTGTATTTTTTGGACTATTGTCCTCATCTTTGTTGTTATCTGTACAAGGTTTCAGCTGATGTGCCCTCCGGCCTTCTTCGGGTATTTGGAAAACTTCTTTTCGAAATCAGGAAAAATGAGGACAATAGTCTGAATAATCCAAATAATACAATTATCAAGCCTCATCTCAAACATTCAGAGAAATACTTTATGAAAATTGACATGTAGTGAAGTGGGGCCCCCTATCATAGATTGGGGTGGGGGTACAAGACCCTAGCACTGAGTCTGTGTTATAATAAAGATTTTTTACTCTTTTTTAATCTTTTGGCAATATTAATTCCTATTGACCAATTAGTGTCAGATTCAATCAAATAATTTATTAAGAATATAATAATAAATAATAAAATAAGTAAATAAATAATGAATGAATAAATAAATAAAAAATAATAAATAAATAAGTGAAATGATAATAAATAAAAAAATAAGTAAATATAATAATAAATAAATAACAAGTGAATATAATAATAAATGAATAAATAAATAATAATAAATATAATAATAAACAATAAATAAATAATAAATAATAATAAATAATAATTTAATAAATAAATAAATAATAAATAAATACAATAAATAAATATAATAATAAATTAAAAAAATAAATAAATATAATAATAACTAAATAAAAAATAAATAAATATAATAATAAATAACAAATAAATAATAATAAATAAATATAATAATAACAAATAAATAATAATAATAAATATAATACTAAATAAATGCTGTAAATAAAAAAACTCTTCAGTCTGGATCAAGTTTTATGCTATTGTTTTTTTTATTTTTTATGATAAGTCTCTTCACCACCTCCTTTGTTCATCCCTCCAGCTCCCTCTTGCAAGAGGGAGCTGGAGGGATTATCATTAGCATCAATTATCAATGGGCTGCCATGAGCAAAATAAAATGGCAACTTCTTTCTTTTTCAAGTGATAAGACACTTGAAGTATGAACCTACAAATAACAAGAATTTATAACCACCCATGAGGAGATAATTGCTTCGAAAAAAAAAGCAATTAAAACAACCTACCTTCTTAAATAGAAACAGATTTTTAAAAGCTAACTTCTGATTTTCACAAGAAAAAGTAACATAAATAATAACAAAAAGGCTATAAAGATTATTTCAATGAGTTTTATGGTGGCAAGGGAATAACTTTTGTTCTATTGCCTTTGTTCATTTACTTATATATATATATATAAATATATATATATATGAGCCCGGTTTAGCTCAGTCTCAGGTAGAGCATTCGGCTAGGAATCACAAGGTTCCTGGTTCGATACCGGCCCTTGCTAACTCAGCGTATGAGTAGCACAGGGATCTGTGCAGTGAAGTGAGGAGCTGATGGTAGGTGTAGCTAAAATAATCTCCTTGGTCTAGCACTAGTGAAAAGGGGATGGACTCCCTCACTCTCTGGTTGATACAGACATTAGGTCGCACTGACATCTTTACTTACTTATTTACATATATATATATATATATATACACATATATATATACACGCACACACACACACACACACACACAAACGCGCGCGCACGCAAACACACACATTTTTATTTTGCACAAACTTTACACAATACTTAGAGCAAACACATGGACATGTTCACATAAAAATGCAACAAATTTACTACAACCAAAAATTTCCCTGAGGATGACCAGGAAAATGGTTGAAAGCGCTTGGGTAAAAAGTATGGGACATACTAACTGTATCCCAATCTACAAATAACAACTAGAAGATTTGAATGTCTACAACTGAAGATCATTAAGAAGAAATATTCTTCGATTTCTAACGATATTTGCCGCCTATATATATATATATATATAAGTTTTTTTTTTTGTCATGGAACAGATGGACTCACTACTTCTAACACACTTCTCTACCCAGATTACTATAGTCTGTTAAACCCCCCAAAAAATCTTTTAATTTTAAAGATTTTTTTAATAATGATTTCTTTAAAAAAAAACCTCTCTAAAAACAATTTCTTCAAACAAGAAATTTTCTCTTGACGATGATCTAAGGTCGAAACTAGTTGAGAATAATAAACATAAAAGAAATATTCCTGTTTGCTTGTTTAAAAGAAATATTCACTTTTTGTTCATATTTTATATATATATATATATATATATATATATATAAAAACATATATAAATAAATACATAGTGTTAAAAATTAATGGTAATATGAATGAATGGATGAAATAAAAATGAATGAAATGAGAGGGATAAATGAAAAATCCTTTCCAAGGGACCACACTCAAAAGTATTAAAACACGTTTTGAGAGTGGGATCCCTGATAGAAAGTTTTTTCTCATCTATTATTAGACTCCTTTGAAGCATCAAGTTAATATAATTTTTCTATAAGTTAAACTTATATATATATATATATATATATATATATAGGTGAGTTTGAATGTAAATGAATATAAGACGAGCAAATGTAGTTTGATGCCACAATGTCAAAATGTAAGGTTAAAGAAAGAAAGAAAAAAAATTGTTATTGACAACTTTTGAACTATAAGGATATGGGAAATAATCTTTTCTTCTGTATCCCCTTTTCACATTTATTATAAATATATAACAATTAAGTTTCAAGTACAACTCAAACGATATAACCATTAAAATGCCATAAAATTCAAAATTAGAATCATTTCTCAAAAGTCTTTGTCTGTAATTAGAACTACCATATTTGGTGAACCATAAAATGCACTTGGTGGGAAAAAAAAAAGAATTTCTAAATATTACACTACATTCAATTTAACGCTATGATGAATAGTAGAAGTCCCAAAGGATTTTGCTTTATAGTTAAAAGAGGACACAGAGAAATAATATATGATATCAAAATAAATAAGCAAAAAAAAAAAAAAACTGCAAAAATAAATAAACAAAAAATAAATAAATAAATAAATAAATAAATAAGCAAAAAAAAAAAAAAACCCAAAAAAAATAAGCGAAAAAAAAAAAACAAAAAAAAAATAAATAAGCAAAAAAAAAAACTCTAAAAATAAATAAGCAAAAAAAAAAACCCAAAAAATAAATAAGCAAAAAAAAAACCCCAAAAAATAAATAAGCAAAAAAAAAAACTCTAAAAAATAAATAAAAAAAAACCCAAAAAATAAATAAGCAAAAAAAAAACCCCAAAAAATAAATAAGCAAAAAAAAAAACCCCAAAAAATAAATAAGCAAAAAAAAAAACCCCAAAAAATAAATAAAAAAAAAAAAACCCCAAAAATAAATAAGCAAAAAAAAAAAAACCCCAAAAAATAAAAAACCAAAAAATAAATAAACAAAAAAAAAAAACCCAAAAAAATAAATAAGCAAAAAAAAAAACCCAAAAAATAAATAAGCAAAAAAAAAAAACCCCAAAAAATAAATAAACCAAAAAATAAATAAACAAAAAAAACCCAAAAAATAAATAAGCAAAAAAAAAAACCCAAAAAAATAAATAAGCAAAAAAAAAAAAAAAACAAAAAAAAAATAAGCAAAAAAAAAAAAAAAAAAATAAATAAATAAGAAAAAAAAAAAACCCAAAAAAATAAATAAGCAAAAAAAAAAACCCAAAAAAATAAATAAGCAAAAAAAAAACCCAAAAAATAACTAAGCAAAAAAAAAAACCCAAAAAATAAATAAGCAAAAAAAAAAACAAAAAAAATAAATAAGCAAAAAAAAAAAAAAAATGCACCTTAAAGTTACTAATGTTACCATCTTCTGTATCTTTCTTTATGGATCAAGCAACTGAAGAAGTTTGAAGAATGAAAAAGCCGAAACACAAGATAAACCATTAAGCTTGATTTATATGTTGCTGCTGCTATCATATCATCATCATCATCATCAACATATATATATTTACCAACCCCTCCGAACGAGCAGGATGTGACACAAGGTCAATTTCTTAAGCGGAGTTTAACAGGTTTGAATTCAGAGTTTTCCTTCTCCTAGACTGGTTACCTAGCCATGGTTAAAGAACCCAGTCTGCCCTGCTATTTACCCATAGCTGGAGGGAAAGTAGGATTCATACCTTTCCCAAGGGTTTTAGCGCTAAGTGAAATGCAATTAGCACGTCCATGATTTGAACTCGGGGTGACGAGTCCATTTCCCATGACTTTAACCATTACACCACACGCTTCCTACAGCAGCAACATATAGAACCAGCTCAATGGTCTGAACAAATCTCAGGTCATTAATGACTCAGTTATAAATACTATCTGTGAAAATTCCAGTTGTAAAAATTAGCCACTATAAGGTGCTAACAGTGAAAAGTAGTATTAGTAGGTATTTACTCAAGGACATCCACTAAGGATCGAACTCGCTATTAATAGTACCATATTTGACGGCATATAAGACGCACCCTGATTTCAGCAGGTCAGATTCAGGAAAAAAGTTTTAAGCATATATTGTTGAAAACAGTTTAGCTGTGCATTACACAAGCAGAAACATAGCTGTATAAAAGCAAATTAGCAGTACAGGCAAGCAATAAGCATACACAAGACATCTCAATAGCAGGAAATAAAAATAATAAATTAACCTACGATGTATAAGACGCAGGGAAATTTTTTGAACCACAATTTTGGAAAAAAAAGCGCATCCTATATGCCATCAAATACGGTAATTAGTAACAGGTCGGCGAGACTAGTTATTACACTATCATAGGATGCCCAGGTAAGGATATTTGTCTCATACCCCACTTGTGTGGACTGGGCACAAGGCCTCGTTTTAACGTGGGCCTACCCACAAGCCAAAGCTCATGGGTGGGAAAGAACAAAAATTGCATCGATCCCCTCGGCATTCCCCTTCACTCAAGGGGGGTGCCTCAGGCACTGGGCAATAAACCCAGCCCTGCCCATAAAGGGCAGGTAATGCCTGGAGGGATGACCCTCTGGGATCGACGCTAATAATTGTACTTGAACCCAGTCCAAAGGCCGAAGCACACTGGACTCCCCGAGGAGAATAGGTAAGTCTCAAAGTATAGTAACTGAAACAGATACTACACCTTGATCCCCAACTAGTCCAGGTAAGTAGTGTTAGTAGTTAACTACTAATTAAGACTCATCTGCTACCAAAAACCTAGTCTATTTAAAATAGAAATATTTGGAATAGTCTATTTCTAATGGGTAGTGTGGTCTATACGATTCTCTAAATAGACACTATAAACATAACATTCATCAAGATGAACCAAAAGTTCTTCCAAGATGTATCTGTGTCAGTGCTACTGTATGGCTGAAACACTTTGAGAAAAAGCTGTACTCTACAAAGAGGACATTTAACAACCAAACCAAATCTATATTTAAATTACTATATATATTCATATATAATATATATTTTTTATAAATTATCATTTTATATTATAATTTTATATGAAAATTATTATAAAATAATTTTATATGAAATATTATTATAAAATAATTTTATATTATAATTATATATCTTTTATAAATTATAATTTTATAAATTTCTATATACATTCATATATAATATATATTACTATATTTAAATCCATATTTAAATTACTATATTTAAATTACATTCTATATTTTAAATAAAAATTGTTTGAAACAAAATATAAATCTATATTTGTTCAAGAAAGCATGTAGCATCCATGTTCACCTAACAGGTACCACCACTCTGGGGTCAGAATGTACCTGGGAGTAACAACAATGAAGGGATACTCCACATGCTTCAGAATTGGAGCCTCACCACCAGATGCAGTTTAGTATCATACCCAGAACAAACCGTTTTTATCTTGGGAGTGGGGTTCTCTTACCTTAGTCGGTAGAGCACTTGACTAGGAATCGCAAGGTTCCTGGTTTGATACCTGCCCTCGCCAACTCAGACGCCAAAAACATTCTCCTTGGTCTAGCACTAGTGAAAAGGGGATAGAATCCCTCGCTGTCTGACTGATACCGACATTAGGCCAACTCGATGACTTTACATTTTTGAGTGCAGTGATGCCAATAGCTTTTTGATTTAGTGCGCCTTGGGACACACATATTTGCTTTGTATGAACCCCCGGGGAAATGTATGGGTCCCAACTAAAGCCATCCATCTCCTACCTTGTAACCTATCCTGTGTAATTTGTTTCTCAGAAACCATTGAAATGTATTTACATTTAATTGAAATGGTGAGGGAAGTAAAAAGAAAAACACTGGGATGCATGGATACGATTTTACTGTGTCCTTTTAGATTTTTGTGCGTCAGGGATGCTGGCGTTTTTTTTTTATTTTGTACTAGTATGTATAATAAGGCCTGTGTGCCAGACTAACACAAGCTTAATAAATATCATGTACAACTGAATCATCATAATATCTATCTCCTGCACATGGTGTGTAGAGTCGAGCAACTTCACCAGCACTGTCCATTTATGTCTGTCAAGAGCCAGTTGTTGTGTATCAGCCAAGGTTGTTTGGCACGTCTCAAGGCCAGTGGGTGTGGGAAGCAACCCTAGGTAGCTTCCAGCCGGCTAGTTGGGGGGTCAAATCCCAGCACAGTGTGTTTAGGGTGTTCTGGTGTGAGGTGCAGAAGACAGCTGGACCAACAGGCTAATATTAATGATAATAATCTTATTATAATGGAGATTGTGTGTGTTTTTCTGTCTGTAACCGAAATTATATTACTATTTGAGTCACAATTCCCTTAATTATTTACGTCAAATTATCCATGATTTCATTCTTTTAAACCTTCAGTTATTAATAAAAAATTGTTTTACATTATTAATACTGTTGACCATATCTACGTACTAATAACATGCAATTGTATTTATATATACAACAAAATAGCGGTTTACAGTTTGAACGAGAAGGCTAATTTGCATATTGATATTTAAAATTTTATCTTAATAAATATGTGCTTGGTATTATTGATTTCTAATTGTTTGGTTTTATCTTAAGAAATATAAACAAAAATCTCGTGGATAAATCTTAAAAGAAATTTATTTACAAGAAGAAATAACTGTAATATTATCCTTTGCTTCCTATTTTAACTAAATAGTTAAATTAGGAAAATTTACCAATGAAAGAGGGGAGTAATGGAAAATGATGGAAGAGTTAGTTTCAAAGTTGTTCTATTTTTCGATTATACCCCCTCGGTTGCAGATCTTTTTATCTGCATTCTTAGTCAGTTTCATTAGCCTTTCTAATTTAATATGATATTTTATTATATTAAAACTTAAATACTTGCACCCGGAGGGTGCATATATTTGCTAGTCTTATTATAATGGAGATTGTGTGTTTTTCTGTCTGTAACCGAAACTATATTCCTGCTCAAGTCACAATTCTCTTAGTTATTGACATCACATTCTCCATGATTTTATTTTTATCTAAACCTCAATTATCAATAAAATTGTCTTACATTATTAATACTGTTAACTATGCCTCCATACTGATAACATGCAATTATATTTATATATACAACAAAATAGTGGTTTACAGCGTGAACGGGAAGGTTAATTTGCATATTAATATTAAAAAATCGAATTTAATAAATATGTGCTTAGTATTATTGATTTCTAACTGTTTCGTTTTATTTTAATGAATATAAGCAAAAATCTCTTCAATGAATCTTAAATGAAATCCATTAACAAGATAAAATAACTGTCATTTTATTCTTTACTTCCTCTTATAACTAAATACTTAAATTAGAAAAAATAACAATGAAATACGAGAGTGATGGAAGAGTAAGTTTCAGTTGTTCCAATTTTTATTATACTCCCTCTGTTTCAAATCTTTTATTATACTCCCTCTGTTTCAAATCTTTTATTATACTCCTCTGTTTCAAATCTTTTTATCTGTATTCTTATTTAGTTTCATTAGCCTTTCTAATTTAATACAATATTTTATTACATTAAAACTTAAATACTTGCACCCGGAGGGTGCATATATTTGCTAGTATTAATAATAAACAAAAACAAAAAAAAAAGAGAATTTGTTAACTGGTAGACTTTGCAGTTCCAGCAGATCACAGACAATGGTTTGCTAATCTAGCTTGTTAACCATTACATGACACAGCTGATTTTTTGTGGGGTGCTGCTTCCAGGATTTGTTCTAGACAATACACAGTATCCTTGTGTAGTACCCATCTAGCTTTGTCTCTAAGCGTTTTGTTAAAATGATGCAGCCATACAGTAGCACTCACTTTACACATAATAGTATTGAATTGGATGTAATTAAATATTTACAAACTTTCTCACCTCCACCAAGTACATTTTATGGTTGACCTTGTTATTGAGGCAGCCATACAGTAGCACTGACACAGTTACAGCTTGAAAAATTTCTCACTAGCATTGAATTGGATGTAACGAAATATTTACCAACTTTCTCAAGTATAGTATTATTAGCGTTATTTGGACTATTGTCCCCATCTTCATTGTTATTTGTACAACGTTTCGGCCGATATACCCTCCGGCCTTCTTCAGGTATTTCTTGTCGGACTCGGGAACCTTCTCGGACTCGGGAACCTTCTTTTCGAACTCAGGAACTTTCTTGTCGTATTCGGGAGCTATCATGGAACTTTGAACCTAACCCTTTATTTATTCCACGGGGGTATCCTGTTCAAAGTTCCGTGATGGCTCCCGAATATGACAAGAAAGTTCCTGAGTTCGAAAAGAAGGTTCCCGAGTCCGACAAGAAATACCTGAAGAAGGCCGGAGGGTATATCGGCCGAAACATTGTACAAATAACAATGAAGATGGGGACAATAGTCCGAATAACGCTAATAATACTAATCTTCAAGCCTCATCTCAAACATTCAGAGAAATTTCTCAAGTATATTTTATGGTTGACCTTGTTCTTGTCTGAATTTTGTTCGAAGAGATGTTTTAATCATTGTATGTGGTTGATCAGATCCAATTTCTACAGCTTTTCTTTTCTTTTTTTAAAACAATAAAAAAAAACAAAAAAAAAAAACAAGAAAATTAATCTTAACAAACCACACAGAATAACCTTATTACCCATATTAGCATAAAAGTGTGGGTGGTTTTAAGGTTACTGGTGCAGAAAATAGAATTGGTAATTGAGGCCGTTTGCTTTCACTTCACACACTAATTCTCTTGAGAAAGACATAAATTCACTATTATACTTATTTGTGTATAACATGTGCCCCTAATTTTGGACTATGAAATTCTTGCGTAAAATACACACTGACTTTTTAGAATTTGTAGCAACTGTAATGTTGTCGTATTTTCACAGTACCCAAACGTATATAAGTAACGTGGCGGCGGCAGTGTATATTGTATAGCGGGTCTCATCCACGTGCCTCCAAATTCATAGTGCTAAAATGGTGTTCTGCACGTTGCGGTCATCTTATTGATAAAAATTACAACGCGAGAAATATGTAGTCACAACTGCTAGCCTTTATTATCGTGCTCGTCTCGTGGGTTCGTATCAGAGAGGAAGAAAGGCAGAGAGAAAGAGAGAGAGAACACTACTTGATTACTGTGACCCCGTACTAGGCACCAAAGGCCCGTCCGTTCCCCTACGTGTAAAAGAGGCCGGTCTCTTTCTTCGTTGTTCCACGTCACCACGTGACTTCCGGTTCCGGTCAACACCCGACTTCCGGTTGACACTCAATTCTCCATTCGGGAGGTCACGCTCCAGTCAAACTGTTTTGTGTTCATTACTCTCTCACTTATTTCTTTCTTCCTCCTTTTCTAATATAGTAGTTCTCGCTCACAAAAGCCAGGACCTTCATTATCTCGTTACAGCAACTAAATTTAACCTTTTGTTTAACTTTTTATCGGTTCATATTAACTAATCTTGTTATACATTGCTGAAACACAAAGTAAGTTATCACACTGGCTTCATTGCAGATTTCGGGTTTTGCAACATCAGATCTGTTCCACCGGTAACCCCCAACCTTTTCTAGGCCACTTCCTCTCATGATTGGTTCTGCATAAAAGACGTCGAAGATAAACTGAGTCAAAGAATTGAACACAGGAATTCAGGAACCTCAACAACGCTCCAACGAAAGTAAGTTATGACACTGGCCTCATTGCAGATTTCAGGTTTTGCAACATCAGATCTGTTCCACCGGTAACCCCCAACCTTTTCTAGGCCACTTCCTCTCATGATTGGTTCTGCATAAAAGACGTTGAAGATAAACTGAGTCAAAGAATTGGACACAGGAATTCAGGAACCTCAACAACGCTCCAACAAACCCAAGTCAACCCAAGAAGACAAAACACCCAGAGAGAGAACTCAACACAATCCAATCCGGACAGCATAGATGATACAATCTAAGTATGATATTTTCCACGTACCCCACTTGTACGGTCAGGCACAAGGCCCTATTTATGTCGAAGCTCAATTGCGTCGATCCGTCAGCATTCTCAATCAGGCGCTGGGCAACAGCCCTGCCCTTTAAATCAAGGGGCAGGTGTTGCCTGGGGATGGATCAACGCTATAACATCAGAAGCTCGTAGTCGAATCTAAGTATGATAAGAATAATAAAGAAACTATGCAACATTTGCATTCATAGTTTACTGATTCTTCTCTCTGATAAATTGTACTAAATACTGGTAAATTAGTATGTTTATTTTTAATTTATTATTCAACTAGCAGCTTCTATATTTGTAAATATTTAATTACATCCAATTCAATACTATTATGTGTAAAGTGAGTGCTACTGTATGGCTGCATCACTTTAACAAAACGCTTAGAGACAAAGCTAGATGGGCACTACACAAGGATACTGTGTATTGTCTTGAACAAATCCTGGAAGCAGCACCCCACAAAAAATCAGCTATGTCATGTAATGGTTAACAAGCTAGATTAGCAAACCATTGTCTGTGATCTGCTGGAACTGCAAAGTCTACCAGTTAACAAATTCTCTTTTTTTTTTTTTTTTTTGTTAATTATTAATATTGTAGAGGAAGATTTTTTTAAGTTAGTCTTGCGGATCCATTATTACTCAATCGTAAGTTGGATCCTTGTCGGATGCCCCATTAAAATCCCGATGTAAAAAAAAAGACCTTGCATTGATCCAACCAAGCTGAAAATAAACGTTAATATCTACTATTCGAAATATTAAATGCGAAAACATATTCCATTCTGTTAAAAATTAAATTTTATTTTTTAATACTTTTTACAAAAATAAATCAAATCTTTATTATCTTTGCTCAAAAACCAAGCTCCGGTGATATTTAATGTGTATATATATATTTACTTTGTCGTTAATTGTTTTATTTTCTAAGTTTCCTCCAGATATGCACATACACACAACTGCCCTCTGTATTAAATGTAAATGCAATTTATGTTTATGTATTTAAATATGTTTATTAAGCAAAATAAGAATCTAACAATTAATGACAGAGATAATAATCTAATTTTCCTATTAGAAACGCCACAGACCCACTGATAGTCAAATAGTTTGAAAATATTAGGCCAATAAAAGATTAAAAAAATTGTTATTTACAAAAAATTTTTAGAGGCTAATAGACTAGAAAAATGTTTCTCTGAATTTTTGAGATGAGGCTTGATAATTAGTATTATTTGGATTATTCGGACTATTGTCCTCATCTTTATTGTCTGAATTTTTGAGATGAGGCTTACTTGGATTATTCGGACTATTGTCCTCATCTTTATTGTTATCTACACTATTTCTCTGAATTTTGAGATGAGGCTTGATAATTAGTATTATTTGGATTATTCGGACTATTGTCCTCATCTTTATTGTTATCTACACTATTTCTCTGAATTTTTGAGATGAGGCTTGATAATTAGTATTATTTGGATTATTCAGACTATTGTCCTCATCTTTATTGTTATCTACACTATTTCTCTGAATTTTTGAGATGAGGCTTGATAATTAGTATTATTTGGATTATTCAGACTATTGTCCTCATCTTTATTGTTATCTACACTATTTCTCTGAATTTTGAGATGAGGCTTGATAATTAGTATTATTTGATTATTCGGACTATTGTCCTCATCTTTATTGTTATCTACACTATTTCTCTGAATTTTTTAGATGAGGCTTGATAATTAGTATTATTTGGATTATTCGGACTATTGTCCTCATCTTTATTGTTATCTACACTATTTCTCTGAATTTTTGAGATGAGGCTTGATAATTAGTATTATTTGGATTATTCGGACTATTGTCCTCATCTTTATTGTTATCTACAACGTTTCGGTTGATGTACCCTCCGGCCTTCTGTGATGGTTCCTGATTACAACAAGAAGATTCCCGAGTTCAAAAAGAAGCTTCCCGAGTCCAACAAGAAATACCTGAAGATGAAAGCCAGAGGGCACATCGGCTGAAACATTGTACAGATAACAATAAAGATGGGGACAATAGTCCAAATGATACTAAAAAAAATGTGGTATTTGCAAAACATAGTTTGAAGTCAAGAGTCCTACAAGGAGATACATTAGTACCGTACATATTTATATATACCTAGTCTGCATACAAGAACATCACTAGATCCCATAAAAGAAAAAGGTAAATCCCTCTCAGACTATTAGTGATGCAGACTATGCAGATGATCTAGCACTTTTAGCAGATACACCTGCACAAGCAGGAATGAATCAATGCTGCATATGTTGTAAACACGATGGATAAATAATTCACACTGGATGGTAAGCTTCTCAAATTAGTAGATCAGTTTACATCCCTAGGTAGCAATATCTCCTCTACAGAAAGTGATGTCAGTGCAAATATATATATTCACCAACTCCTCCGCACGAGCAGGATATGACACAAGGTCAATTTCTTAAGTGGAGTTTAACAGGTTTGAATTCAGAGTTTTTCCTTCTCCTAGACTGGTTACCTAGCCATGGTTAAAGAACCCAGTCTGCCCTGCTATTTACCCATAGCTGGAAGGAGAGTAGGATTCATACCTTTCCCAAGGTTATTAGCGCTAAGTGCAAATATAGGAAAGGTATGGACTGCTATAGGCAGATTATTCATTATATGGGTAAAAGAAAAGAATCTTTGTACAGAAAATATATAATACTTTTATATAGATAAAATTCTATTAACTCTTAATATCCTGTTGAGAATTTTCTAAGTCCAGAGCCCCATTCCTATAAGGATTTATCAAAAAATGGCTAAAAATGACCTTTTCATTTAAAGTTACCTGCTATTTCCCTTAAATAAAAGACTTCTAAATATGTTTAATATTACAATTAAACAATGGCTATCATTTGGGGTGGATTAGAAAAACGAATGTGACTTCCAGCTGGGTGGAATCAGGTGGTATAAGACATTAAGAGTTAAGTAATTAATCTGATAGTTACTAAAAATACTCTCTTCAATTATTTTTGAAAATATCTAAGATTTTCACACTCTTGCTATTTTTGATTTGATTAGGCAATTTGTTCAAAGAATATATTACTCTATTATTCAAAAAATTGTTATAAGATTTGATGTAGACAAATTGTTTAATGTTTTATGAATAGTGTATTTTGTACTGATTAACCTTCTCTTCTACTTTTGTTATTAGCAAAGGGAAATTTAAATTCTCAAATAGATGGCCCATTACAGTCATTAAGTTCTTTATTATTATACTAGCAGCAGCTACCCGGCATCACCTGGGTAGAGGGGGATTTTTTAAAGTTAGTCCCGCAGATAAATTATTACTGAATCATGAGTTGAATCCTCATGAGATGCCCCATTTAAATCCCTATGTAAAAAAAAAAAAAATAAAATAAAAATAGACCTTGCATTGATCCAGCTACTCTGAAAAGAAATGTTAATGCCTACTATCTAAAATATTAAATGAAAAAAAAAAAGATCCGTGCTGTTATCATTTAAATTTTATTTTTTAATTATCTTCACAAATATAAATCAAATCTCTATTATTTTTGCTCAAAAACCAAGCCCTGGTGATATTTAATGTTTATATATTTACTTTGTCATTAATTGTTTTATTTTCAAAGTTTCCACCTGACATACAGATTCACACAACTGCCCTTCATATATGTATAGATAACATATTAATCATTAAACTAGTAGACCTACTTTCTGTTTTTGATGGATTAAAATTGAAACATTCTTTCACGCTTAATGTTGCCGAGGCATGGAATAAACTGCCTGCATCTGTTGTAGGCTTCAGAAACATTGCATCTTTCAAAGCCTCCATGCTTCCTGTAATCCACCAACACTATACCCGATACCCCCTTCCGCGCACATATACATGTATATTATTACTGTACGCTATTCATGTTCCTGACACTAATACATTATTCTATGTACTAGGCACGAGACTTTGATGAGTTGTGGTGCACTGTACAAAATGAATTTCATTATTATTATTATTATATTACAGAAAGGCTTAGGATATAATTCTGCAAACACAGATAATTGAATTTCTACTGTTTATTTAAAAAGAAATTTTCTATATGAATAAACTGTTGTTTATAGCAAGTTAATGTTGCATAATATCTGATAAATAAGAAAATTTTTAAAAATGTGTATTTTACAATTTCATGAGTGCATGTCCAGCACCAAACATTTTGCTATGCACTTATTTTTTTAAAATCTACAAAGATTATTGAAATTTTATTATGTTATTATCTTCGGTCTACACGGTACTTGTTCCCTTAGGGGACAGGGGTCGAGTGTCACCGACACACATCAGCAGCAGCCTACCCTAACATTTTAGTCACGTGGTGTCCTTTATAAAAGGCCATGACAGTGGCTACTTCTTCCTCTTTTTAATTGTATCAATTCAAGAGTGACTGCTGGCTTCGGCCGACCCAAACAAGGTAAGTGCCCTTAGCAACTCTTTCTTCTATGAATTAGGCCTACGGACAGAATATAGCCCACGATGGATTCAGCCTACCCCGCTTCTAGAACAAGAGAGAATACTATCTTTTGACCCTTGAAGGCCGAGAGTAATTACCTTTTAACTACCAGGATAAAGCAACTAGGGAGCCAATGACTAAATGCAACTTCGGACAAGCTTCATCCCTTGATACCAAACAGCCGAAAGGCTGTTAGCAGGATTGACTTTTTGCAACTGTTGTTTATAGCAAGTTGCATAATATCTGATAAGTGTTAAGTTCGAAAAAACTTTGGGAACATTTTTAAAAAATGTTTATTTTACAATTTCATGAGTACATGTCCAACACCAAACTTTTTGGGTAATCTGAACATTAGCTACATAAATGAGAGTAACCTCCCCTTATTTCTTTCACTTTGAGGAAGCCTTATGTTTGATCGGCCATTTTCACTGAAAATACAAATTTGTAGGCTGCTGAAACACTGCATCTTTCAAAGCCTCCCTGCTTCCTGTAATCCGCCAACACTATACCTGATACCCATGCACACACATACATGTATATTATTACTGTATACTATTCATGTTCCTGACACTAATACATTATTCTATGTACAAGACATGAGACTTTGAGGAGTTGTGGTGCACCTGAGCACTGTACACATACATGTATATTATTACTGTATACTATTCATGTTCCTGACACTAATACATTATTCTATGTATTAGACATGAGACTTTGATGAGTTGTGGTGCACCTGAGCACTGTACACATACATGTATATTATTACTGTATACTATTCATGTTCCTGACACTAATACATTATTCTATGTATTAGACATGAGACTTTGAGGAGTTGTGGTGCACCCGAGCACTGTACACATACATGTATATTATTACTGTATACTATTCATGTTCCTGACACTAATACATTATTCTATGTATTAGACATGAGACTTTGAGGAGTTGTGGTGCACCTGAGCACTGTACACATACATGTATATTATTACTGTATACTATTCATGTTCCTGACACTAATACATTATTCTATGTATTAGACATGAGACTTTGAGGAGTTGTGGTGCACATGAGCACTGTACACATACATGTATATTATTACTGTATACTATTCATGTTCCTGACACTAATACATTATTCTATGTATTAGACATGAGACTTTGAGGAGTTGTGGTGCACCTGAGCACTGTACACATACATGTATATTATTACTGTATACTATTCATGTTCCTGACACTAATACATTATTCTATGTATTAGACATGAGACTTTGAGGAGTTGTGGTGCACCTGAGCACTGTACACATACATGTATATTATTACTGTATACTATTCATGTTCCTGACACTAATACATTATTCTATGTATTAGACATGAGACTTTGATGAGTTGTGGTGCACCTGAGCACTGTACACATACATGTATATTATTACTGTATACTATTCATGTTCCTGACACTAATACATTATTCTATGTATTAGACATGAGACTTTGATGAGTTGTGGTGCACCTGAGCACTGTACACATACATGTATATTATTACTGTATACTATTCATGTTCCTGACACTAATACATTATTCTATGTATTAGACATGAGACTTTGATGAGTTGTGGTGCACCTGAGCACTGTACACATACATGTATATTATTACTGTATACTATTCATGTTCCTGACACTAATACATTATTCTATGTATTAGACATGAGACTTTGAGGAGTTGTGGTGCACCTGAGCACTGTACACATACATGTATATTATTACTGTATACTATTCATGTTCCTGACACTAATACATTATTCTATGTATTAGACATGAGACTTTGATGAGTTGTGGTGCACCTGAGCACTGTACACATACATGTATATTATTACTGTATACTATTCATGTTCCTGACACTAATACATTATTCTATGTATTAGACATGAGACTTTGAGGAGTTGTGGTGCACCTGAGCATTGTACACAATAAATTTCATTATATTTATTATTATAGTAGCTAAAGTAAAACTTGCTGACCATAAAGTAACAACAGAATAGAGAAACTAGTACAAAGTATTGTGCTGAGGTACATGTGACCTTATAGGGCATGATTTTTGACAAAGGGGAAGTCCACTGTTTGAAATGGAATTTTTTTTTTTTTTGTTTAAGTATGAAAATGTGTTTCTTGAACAAAATTAGACTGACAATGACTGAGACAATAAACTAATTTTCCTATTAAAAGTGAAACAGGCCAAATGATAGATAGTCATATAGTAATAATAATAGATAAAATCTGTGGTATCTAAATTTTTTTTAGAAATAATGAAGTCAATAAAGATATAAACTGTGGAATTTACAAAAATAATAGATTGATAATAATAATAATAATAATAATAACAATAACAATAAATTCAATTTTCACCATTCAACTAAATGGTATATGCACAAGCCTAAATCTGTCCTGGAGAATGAGATGCACAAAATTCTCTGGGACTTTGAGGTACAGACGGATCATCTAATACCGGGCAGGAGAGTTTTGATAGACAAGAAGAGGAAGACTTGACATCTCGTGGATTTTGCCGTCCCGGACGATCACAGAGTGAAAATGAAAGAAAGCAAAAAGATCGACAAATAATTAGACAGAGAACTGAGAAAACTGTGGAACATGAGGGTGAACATCATAACAATTGTAATTGGGGCCTTTGGAACGATCCCCTGAGGGGTGGGAGTTAAAAATTCGATGTCAGCGAATTTGTACCCTAAGTAAGTAAAATCATCAAATTCATTAAAGGATTAAAAAAATAAAACAATTTGAAATGTAAACTTTAAATATGTATTAAAATAAAACAAACTATATTATAGATATATAATACCAGTCATGTATTTACTAAAACTTGTTTTAAAAAACAATGAGGACTGTCTAATATTGCATGTTGCATATGACGATTTTGGGTAATGTGACATAAGCAGTGACGTAATTTTTGTTACAGACAAAAACCGGAAGTGAATCTCCATTATTAATAGATTTGTCTGAATTTTTTTTAGATGAGGCTATATATAAGGATTGAGTTAATACAGTTCTAAGTGATAATCATCTGTAGGTTGCAGGTTCAATCCTTACAACTAAAGATTACCTATGACTTAATTATATTATTAATATTGCTTTTATGTATGTCAAGGACAAACTCATAAGTGATGTTCTACTGTGGACACCTACACATGGACACACCAATGCAGGCCAACCAGCAAAACCCTATATCAATTTGCCCTGTGCCGATTCCGGTTGTTGCGTAGAAGTCCTCATCTTCATTATTAATATTGTTTTAGATGAGGCTACATATAAGGGTTGAGTTAATACATTTCTAAGTGATAATAATCTGTAGGTTGCAGGTTCAATCCTCACTACAGGTGAAAATAACATAGAATACTTAACATAGCTTAACACTTGTACCTGATCATGGTTAACGGAATGAGAACAATATACTCCAATGCCTTAAATAAAGGATTCAGTTCGAGGTTCCATGAAGACTCCCGAGTTTGATGAGAAGGTTCCAGAGTTCAACAAGAAACACCTGAAGAAGGCCGAAGGGCACATCGTCGAAACGTTGTGCATATAACAAAGTTTAGGACAATACAAGTATCGAGATTATCTAGGATTCTATTATATTATTAATATTGGCCCCCTGGATTAGCTCAGTCGGTAGAGCATTCAGCTAGGAATCGCAAGGTTCCTGGTTCGATACCGGCCTTTGCCAACTCAGCGTATGAGTAGCACAGGGATCCATGCAGTAAAATGAGGAGCTGATGGTAGGTGTGGTGCTGCACCTCAGGCGCTAAAATAATCTCCTTGGTCTATTGATAGTGAAAAGAGGATAGACTCCCTCACTCTCTGGCTGATATCGACATTAGGCCGCCCCAAAAACTTACTATTAATATTGGTATTATGTGTGTTGTATTATTATCAATATTACTCGGTTTTATATTTTGTTTTGATGTTATAATGGCAGATACAAGTTGGAAAAATATGAAGATCTACAAGAAATAGATGGATAACAGATGTATTTTTTTATCGAAGTCAGATGCCGAGGATTTATTACCAACTCAACCTTGGCATTTTTTACTAAACTTGGACTTTCTCCACCAGACAAGAGGAAATACATCAAAAAGATCCAGAATAAAGCTCTAACCGCATCAGCACGGATATGGCAATCCTACAATGTGACATCAAAACTCCAATGCCTTAAATAAAGGATTCAGTTCGAATTTCCATGAAGGCTCCCGAGTTTGATGAGAAGGTTCCAGAGTTCAACAAGAAACACCTGAAGAAGGCCCTCTCTACCCAACCAGTTTGCCACAGGTAGGCTGTGACACAATATCACAAGTATGGGGGCATTTAGTAGTAATGGATCTGTGAGACTAGCTTGCTAACCAGTATGCCACAATGTGACACACTAGAATAAAGTCTAAAAGTAGACAACTCTCAATTGTTGCTTATGATACTTTAAAACGAAGATGTTAATAATAATAAACTACGAGCACTCAAAAAACTTAAGAACTAGTATCATAGTATGAGGAGCATTTCACTATTTTAATAAATAGTCATTTTTATTTATTTATTATTATTCATCTAGTCATTTATTTTTATTTTCAAATAAATACGCTTAAGTTTTTAGTAAATATGAAACGCTTAATATTAATAACTAGACTGCTTCAGTTCCAGTGATCTTTTGAAAAAGAGATATTATCTCGAAAATTCAAGAATTAAATACAGGTTAACACACATCATTGTTACCGTATTATTATTTTTTGCTGCATTGTTATAGCCTTCTAAATCAACCTCCTAACCAATATATACACAATGCTTCAAGCAAATTATAAAACTCTCTTAATATTTTTAGTTTAAAATCTAAAATAGATTTAGGACACTATACAAATAAAAAGTAAAGTAAGAATAATGACGAGAGAACATTTTACATGAATATACATACATTTTTTTAGAAAATAAGCTACGTTTTTTTAAATAATTTTGAACACAAATTATGTCACAAAGCTTCGAAACAGAACACTACTAATGGCAATAGAATGCAAGATTTTTGTCCTTTTTTTCTTTCCATATCTAAATTGAATATAATTCAGAAGATACATCACACATTGAAAATGACTTGATGATGGTTTAATCTTTTTTTTTAAAGCCGAAACGTTTAACGTGGCAAATACTTCAAATTATAATAAAATCATTCTCTGAATAAAAAGACTCAAAAAACGAAAATACTTTTGATACATTCTAATGCTATGCTTAAGTAATATCATTTCAAAAGATCAAATGGTGTTTGTTTTATTTTGAAAGGGATGAATACACCAGAAAAATCCAGAATATTATGTCAAAATGATTGGATCATATAACATTTTGAAGATCTTTTTACAAGAAGACAAATCTATCAGATAAAAAGATTTTCCTTAAAGTGTCATGATTATATTCTAAAATGATGGATAGCAGACTAAATAAATCATAAATTGAAATAATGTTACTTACTACTAAGAAAGCTGTGTCTATACATATATAAAGGGCAGTTTGTGTGTATGTATGTCTGGAGGAAACTATGAAAATAAAATAATTAAGTATTTCTCTGAATGTTTGAGATGAGGCTTGAAGATTAGTATTATTTGCGTTATTCTGACTATTGTCCCCATCTTCATTGTTATTTGTACAAGTGTTCTAAGTGACAGTTATCTCTGGTAACCCAGTTCAATCCTGAGTGAAAGCAGTTAGAAAAATAATTAATCAACACAACTCCTACCCCAGTTAGCGGAATGAGAACAGGATACCCCCATGGAATAAATAAAGGGTTAGGTTCAAAGTTCCGTGATGGCTCCCGAATACGACAAGAAAGTTCCCGAGTTCGAAAAGAAGGTTCCCGAGTTCCTAAGAAGGTTCCCGAGTCCGACAAGAAATACCTGAAGAAGGCCGGAGGGTATATCAGCCGAAACGTTGTACAAATAAAAATGAAGATGGGGACAATAGTCCGAATAACGCAGATAATACTAAAACAATTAAGGATAACTTAAATATATATACACATTCACTATCACCAGATCTTACTTTTTGTGCAAAAATAATGAAGATTTAATTTATATTAACTATTAGATTATTTTTTTTAAAATTTAGATGGTAATAGCATGGAATTTTTTTGCATTTAATATTTTAAATAGGAGACATTCATTTTTTTTTTTAGAGTGTCTAGATTAACGCAAGGTCTTTTTTTACATAGGAATTTTAATGGGGCATCCTGCGAGGATCCAACTCGCGATTCAACAATAATAAATCTGCAAGACTACCTTTTTTACCCCCATCTTCCCAGGCAATGCTGGGTAGCTGCTTCTAGTACTAAATAAAGAGAGGAATTATTATTTCTTTAGAGATTTGAGGAAGTTTTGTCCCATAAAAAGAATAAATATTCTCGGCTTCAATTTACTATAAAGTTTCAAAATTATATTCGAAAATGATGCATAGTAAACTAAATAAATCCAAGTTGAAATAATTTTACTTACTCCTAAGAAAGCTATTTTAACTCTCAACGTCTTATACCGTCTCATTCCACCCGGCCAGAAGTCACATTTCCTAATCTTCCCCAAACAATAGCTTTTGTTTAATGTAATATAAACATATTTAGAAGTCTTTGATTTAAAGGAAATATCTCGGGTAACTTTAAATGAAAAGGCTATTTTTTGATAAATCCTTATAGGAATGGAGCTCTGGACTTGGAAAATTCTGAACAGGATGTTTAGAGTTAAAGAACTAAATAAAGGGAGAAATTATTATTTCTTTAAAGTTTTGTCACTCACATAAGAATAAATATTCTAGGTTTCAATTTACTATAAAGTTTCAAAATTATATTCGAAAAGGATGCATAGTAAACTAAATAAATCCAAGTTGAAATAATATTACTACTAAGAAAGCTGTGTTATAGTACTAAATAAAGAGAGGAATTATTAGGAATGGGGCTCTGCACTTAGAATATTCTCAACAGGATGTTAAGATTAAAGAACTAAATAAAGGGAAAATTATTACTTTAAAGTTTTGTCACATAAGAAGAATAAACATTCTAGATTTCAATTTACTATAAAGTTTAAAAATTATATTCGAAAATGATGCATAGTAAACTAAATAAATCCAGTTGAAATAATATTACTACTAAGAAAGCTGTGTTATAGTACTAAATAAAGAGAGGAATTATTATTTCTTTAAAGTTTTGACAGGTCGTTTACTAGAAGGTTAAGCTACGTAAACAAGCAGTCTTTCGAGAAAAAACATCAACCAATCAGATGAAAGAAAGAACAATCTAGAGTGGCACAAATTCCAATTGTTGAAACCGAGAAAACAATATAAAAGCAAATAATAAAAAGAAATCTTTAACAATAAACAAATAAAAAAAAATATTAAAAAAAAGGAAAGAAAAACACACTTACATTATATAGCCGAAACATTTCTTTTCTTTTATTATTAATAAATTGCCGAAATAAATAAGGAAGCGGAGACGAAAAGTGTAGAAGCAGGAGTTGTTGTCCGCTGTTCCTGCAGGGACTGCTGACCTCTAGAATATATATCGGGTGTGTCCCTACGTAAGCATCTGTGTACATATGTATAGTCAGCAGACTTTAGTGTTAACTATTACAACATAATGGCTTCAGTCTGACTAATAACTTTAAAAGTTGCTTTCTACTCGGACAATATGAAAACACATGCATAGTTGAGATGAAGAACAAAAGGTAGTAATGTCACCACAATTGGTTAGAATCAGTCTCCTCCTCAACAACAATCCACTAAAACCATTCCTCTACAACAAAAGATGGGAAGGCTTCTCCCAGAATTTATAATTACAACTGAATACTTGCCTATTTACTGGTAATCATTAAGTTACGGGCATCAGAAAAAAAAAAGAAGTAAATTACTAGCAAATTAAATGCCCAGGAATTTAAATACAGATAGGCAAATATACATACATACATACATATGATATACAAGGTCACAGTTCTTATACATACACACAGAAAGAGGGTTACGAAAAAGAAAAACACATTTTATTACGAAGGGTGCATAACAACATACCATATATTAAAAAAGAAAAGAGAGCAACTATCTTCAAAGAATATATATATATTTACCAACCCCCTCCACACGAGTAGAATGTGACACAAGGTCAATTTCTTAAGCGGAGTACAACAGGTTTGAATTCTGAATTTTCCTTCTCCTAGACCGGTTGCCTAACCAAGGTTAAAGAGCCCAGTCTGCCCTACTATTTTACCATAGCTGGAGGGAGAGTAGGATTCATACCTTTCCCAAGAGTATTAGTGCTAAGTGAAATGCAATTACCATCCAGGATTTGAACTCGGGGCGACGAGTCCATTTCCTATCACTTTAAACATTACACCATACGCTTCAAAGAATATATATATATTATATATTACATGGGAATTTCTGTGACCCTGAGTTTCAAGCAGTGGTGCATTTGTCACACAGATGTCCACTGCGGGAAACCCAGGGTCACAGAAATTCCCATGTTATATATAACAGCTCGATCACTAATATTGAGGACTAACTAATAATATCACAAATAAACTAGGTCCACCACTAACTCACCAAGTGAGCTAGTGATAACCTTATACTATTATAATACACACACACACACAGGTCATTCAATAAATGAGGTGAATTTTGGGTAATTTATGAGGAAGTGCGTCCCAGTCTCAGAAATTGCTACCCGGTGACTATCAAAATAACAACCCCAGCTCGTCATAATTCTTGTTTATTTATGTAATTTGTCGTAATTCTTCTTTAGATATGAAGATGGATATATAGTTTTAGATAGATAGATAGATAGATTGATAAACAAACAAAATAATATATAGATAGATATGAACAAAGGGAGATAGATAGATATTTTCGACAAGTAAATGTATTGGGGGGGGGGTCGCATCTTTTTTGTCGTAATTCTTGTTTATTTAAACAAAAAACAAGACATTAAACGAACATGAATAAATAAAAAAAAAAATCTTAGTATTTAAAGTAATATAGATAAATATGAACAAATTGAGATAGATAGATAGATAGATATGAAGATGGATAGTTTTGAATAGACTGAGCTGGGTCGTTATTTTAATAGTCACGGGTAGCAATTTTTGAGGCAGGAGACCGGGACGCACTTCCTCATAAATTACCGAATTTTGCTTTTAGGAAGCAATGTTTACAGTTGCACCTTTTTTTAAGAAAATCAATAGTGATGAGTCCTTTGTGTCCCAAGACTGTCAGCATGACCTTCTTTATTGGCTGCTACACCTGGAACTTAGTGTCTGTGAACACATGGGAGACAATGTATAACTTGTCAAAAGAACAGGTTGAAGAACCAGTTCAAATTCCCTAAATATTTTTGTAACACCTTTTTGTGCACACATTTACCCAACCCCTCTGCCATAGTGCAGGATGCAACACAAGGTCAATTTTTAGCAGAGTATAGCTGGTTTGAATTCAGAGTTTTCCTTCCCTAGACCAGTTGCCATGGTGCAAGGCTAAAAAGCCCAGTTTGTCATACTATTTGCCCATAGCTGGATGGAGAACAGATGAATTCATACCCTTTCCCAAGGGCATTAGCACAAAGTGAAACACAAACAGTTTCATCCAGGATTTAAATGTACCTTACTAAATCATTTTCCTACAATGATAACCATCATGCCACAAGTGCATATATATATATATACACACACACACACACACACATATATCAATACATACATATATATATATATATATATAGACACATACACACATATATATATATCAATATATACAGTCACACACACACACACACATATATATATCAATATATACAGTCCCAGCCACACATATAAATATATATGCATACTTATACAGTCACACACACATACACATAACATGCATACATATACAGTCCCACACACACATATGCATACATATACAGTCACACACACACATATGCATACATATACAGTCACACACACACATATGCATACATACACACACACACACACACACATATATATATGCATACATATAGTCACACACGCACACATATGCATACATATACAGTCCCACACGCAACATATGCATACATATACAGCCACACATGCACACACACATATGCATACATATACAGTCACACATGCACACACACATATGCATACATATATACAGTTGCACACACACATATGCATACATATACAGTCACACACACACACACACACATGCATACATATAGTCACACACACACACATGCATACATATAGTCACACGCACACACACATATGCATACATATACAGTCACACACGCACACACACATATGCATACATATAGTCACACACGCACACACACATATGCATACATATAGTCACACACGCACACACACATATATAGTCACACACACACACACATAGTCACACACACATAGTCACACACACACACACACATATATAGTCACACACACACACACACACACACATAGTCACACACACACACACATATATATATATATATATACATATTGTTGTCGTTGGGGTGGCCTAAAGTCGGTATCAGCCAGTCAGCGAGGGAGTCTATCCCCTTTTCAATAGCGCTAGACCAAGGAGATTGTTTTGGCGTCTGAGGTGGAGCGCCACACCTACTATCAGCTCCTTACTTAACCGCACAGATCCCTGTGCTTCTCATACGCTGAGTTGACGAGGACCGGTATCGAACTAGGAACCTGGTGGTTTCTAGCCGAACGCTCTACCGACTGAGCTATCCCGGCCCTGCATGCATACATATACAACATGCCAAGTCCTTTACCTACAATGATAACTATCATGCCACAAGCATATATATATATATATATATATATATAATATATATATATACACACACACACACACACCATGGCATTCTATACAGTTAGTATAAAACACCATCATACACAAATATGAAG
This sequence comes from Doryteuthis pealeii, assembly GCA_023376005.1. Classification (NCBI taxonomy): domain Eukaryota; kingdom Metazoa; phylum Mollusca; class Cephalopoda; order Myopsida; family Loliginidae; genus Doryteuthis; species Doryteuthis pealeii. Next base: position 91,363,848 of record CM042158.1, on the reverse strand, counting down.
TTGTTTTTTATTCTTTTGCATGTGAATGCATTATGTCATATGATCAGTTTTCTTTAATAAATATAAAAGTTTAACCACTTATACTAAATTCCTAATAAAATAAGTGTAAAAATGCTTTATCTAAAAATAAAATAAACAGCAGTTGGTGTTTACTGACTTAACGATAAGGAGGAGTGTAGTGTCATCTATATTTCTTTTCTTCTTTTATTAAATAACATTCTTATGGTTAGAATACAATAAAACTCGGTGCAGAACAAGCAAATTTTCATAATATATATCACATATCAAATGTTGGAAATCAGAAAAATTTAAAACAATTACGTAGTTTGAAAAATAGTTGCTATTATGTCATATCTAAAAAATTTAATTGACACAGTACATCTATAAGCATTTTTTTGGAAGCGTGTGGTATAATGGTTAAAGTCAGGGGAAATGGACTCGTCGCCCCGAGTTCAAATCCTGGACGTGGTAATTGCATTTCATTTAGCGCTAATACCTTTGGGAAAGGTATGAATCTTACTCCCCCCCCAGCTATGGATAAATAGTAGGGCAGACTGGGCTCTTTAGCCTTGGTCGGGCAACCTGTCTAAGAGAAGGAAAACTCTGAATTCAAACCTGCTGAACTCCGCTTAAGAAATTGACCTTGTGTCACATCCTGCTTGTGTGGAAGGGTTGGTCAATATATATAAGCATTTCCCCCCCCCCAATACATTTTTCCCCCCCAATATTAGGGTGAGTCAAAAGTTTTGCAATATTTTGGTACATACATCACTTAACTGAAATAGTTAAAGTTGTAGTAAATACCAGCTATTAGATGGGCCGGTTAGCTCAGTCGGTAGAGCGTTCGGCTAGAAACCACAAGGTTCCTAGTTCGATACCGGTCCTCGCCAACTCAGCGTATGAGTAGCACAGGGATCTGTGCGGTAAAGTAAGGAGCTGACAGTAGGTGTGGCGCTCCACCTCAGATGCTAAAATAATCTCCTTGGTCTAGCACAAGTGAAAAGGGGATAGACTCCCCCGCTGATTGGCTGATACCGACTTTAGGCCGCCCCGACGACTTTTTACTTATTAGATGGTAGTATTAGGGTAGTTGGTGTACTGACACGTTGTGCATTGCTTCACTTAATATGCAATAGGGTAGGTTGGTTTTTCACTTTTTTAGAAATTCAAAATTCTCTCAAACAGCAAAAGTTGTGTGTTGGTATAATGAATACTGATACCAAAAACTAGATCTCTTACTTGCAGGATTGTTTAAGGAAATAGCGTCAAATATTGTCTAATAAATGCACCAAAAATCCTCATTTTTAGCCTAGAAATTAGTTAGAAAATTTAGCAATTTCAATATTTAAAACAGAGAAGGTTATCATTTTAAATGAAGGGAATGAAATAACATGATTAGAATTCAAATTGAAAATATGCTCCCCATCACCACCAACACCTCTATGTTGTTTACCTAATAATTAAGCTTTAACAGTGATAACATTTTAAAAGATTGAAATCTATTTCTTTAAATGAAGGCAAAGTTTTGAAGAAAAATATTCTGTGGTAATTTTTATGTTAATTTGCAACTTTCACCACATGGGAGATGTTACAGTTCCAAAAATCGACCAACTCTAATATGCAATCTGAAAGCCAGACAGATAAACATGCAACTTCCCATTTCACAAACCATCCAAGTAAGACGAGCAAGACATCTTAGGCACTGCTGCTGAAGTAATGATGGACTCATAAGTGACGTTCTCCTATGGACTCCTACACATGGACACACCAGTGTTGGCCGACCAGCAAAATCTTACATTCATCAGCTTTGTGCAGACACTGGATGCTGTCAAGAGGATTCACCAAGAGTGATGGCCAATAGGGATGGGTGGTGTGAGAGAGTCAAAGGAATACATACTGTCAACAGATCTTGATTGTGATGAGATTGGCAACAATTCAGAATAACACAAACCTTCCTATCACACCACACACAGCACTTTCTACATTAGAATACCAACAAAAAAATAAAACAACAAAAATAAAACATTCATGTAAAATAATACCAGAGAATGATTTTTAATGCTGTATCTTCAATTTTAATATATTATTACTTCTATAGTACAGTCCACCCTTGAAGCAGGGATGTGTGGAGTCAGCGGAATACAAAATCTTTGAGTGACTCCTGTATTTTTGGCAGTTCCGGCTCCTCTTTATATAAGCCAAAATTTGGGAGTGGTTGCTGTTTGAACAGAATTTTTATAAGTGTACTTGTAACTTGAAATACAAATTTACAGTTTTATCAATAATTGGATAATATAAATCTTCAAAACCACTATTTTAAAATCTTCAAAACCATTATTTTAAAAATCTTCAAAACCATAATTTTTAAAATCTTCAAAACCATCATTTTAAAATCTTCAAAACCATTTTAAAATCTTCAAAACCATTATTTTAAAATCTTCAAAACCATTATTTTAAAATCTTCAAAACCATCATTTTAAAATCTTAAAATCATTTTAAAATTCAAAACCATCATTTAAAATCTTCAAACCATTATTTTAAAATCTTCAAAACCATTATTTTAAAATCTTCAAAACCATCATTTATTTTAAAATCTTCAAAAAAAACCACAATTTTAAAATCTTCAAAACATTTTTTTTTTGTTAAGAATAAAATATTGTACTTACAAAGTTCTCAAGTTGGTTAATGGGAATCACATGTTTTTGTTTTAATTTTTGGCATTTTTTTTTAATATCTGAAAATAGAAAAAAATAAAAATATAGTCTACATTTATGGACAAATAATACAAAAACATTTTTATAACAAACTGAATATACATTTAAATATGGCATACAAGATGACTCACTGTTTAAAAGTTCTACAAAGATGTATTTTTTGCTATCCAAACAAAAAAATTCACTTGTTTAAAATTATTTTTTTAAGCAACAGCAAATCAATGAACAGGAAACCTTTTAAGAATCTAGGAAAGCAGACCATTGATAATGAGTTCAATTCTCACTGGGTGCCAGTCCCATTTGTGTGGTTTTAATAAATGATAACACCAAATCAATAAACTATCAATTTCCAACCAGAAAATCCAATAATCTCTTTTCCTGATTTTCAATATGGGTAATTCTACGTCAAATCATCCAGGCCATGTCACCTACCCCCCTTCAATTTTTCTGAAATTTTGTCCATCAGTAGACTATCTTAAAGTTAGACAATCCCCCAAATTTGAGCTTCCAATTCCAAAAATTGGCGGAATTATGTTGAGTTTCATCTTTCCAGATTTGGATGGTCGGACGCAAAAAAATGGCAACTTTTTGTAATCTATTTTTGTCTGCAAAAGGATTTCTAGAGCTTCCCTACTCCTAAAAATTGGTTTATAAAAGTATTTTTGCCAAAGGAATTCAAAAATGCTATCAAAAAAGTCTTAAAGTTAAACCATTTTAAACTATTAATGATTTCTGATTTGCAAAATTTTAACTGATGTTGTAGCTTTGGTTCTGGGCAAACACCAAACTATCTTTTTGGTCAATATATGTGAAATAATAATAGAAAAAAATTTTCTCTTAGATTCAGTGCCACATCAGGATATTGATCTTGCTATGAAAAAATCAGAAATCATCAATAACTTAAAATTGGGGGATTTTCAGACTTATTCAATAGCATTTCTGGATTTCTCGGATAAAAATGCTTTTATAAACCATTTTTTAGGAGTAGGGAAGCTCTAAAATTCAATTTACAGACAAAAATAGATTACAAAAGGTCGCTATTTTTCACGAAATCCACTAAATTTGGAGAGCAAAAAATCAACATAACTCCACCAATTTTTGGAATCGGAAGCTCAAATTTTGGGGATTGTCTAAATTTAACACAATCCACACCTGTACAAAATTTCAGAAAAATTGAAGCGGGTGGGTGACAATCTGACTTTTTTCTGGATGATTTGACATGGAATTTCCCATATATTTTATAGTAAAATCAGTTAAAATGCTTTCATCAAACAAAATTATTAGCAATGTACTTAACTCTTTAGATAACAATGGGCTATATATGTCAAAAACATATCTAGTAATAATACCCAGTTATTAATTTCTGTAGAGTTAGTCAGTGAAGGGGCCTATTGTCAGTATCAGCCAGATAGAGAGAGAGTCTATCCTCTTTTCACTAGCACTAAACAAGGGAGATAGTTTGTTTTTTTTGCATTTGAAGAGTGCTACACCTAACATCAAACCCCACTTTACTGTACAGATCCAAGTCATGCTACTCATGCTCTGAGTTGGCAAGGCTCAGTATTGAACCCAGAACCTTGAGGTAAGTTGAGGAGGGGGGCTTCAAGATTTAGTAAGTTTTATTAAAAGATTTTTTCTTATACAAAACAAAAAAAAGTTTTTTCTCTGTCAGAATAAAAAGAAAGTCATTTTCTTAAAGATTACTTTACAAATTAAAATTTCAATATCTTTCTCGTTATTCAGGACTTTTCTCCTGGAAAAACAAAACTTTTAGATAGAATCAACAAATGATAGTGTCTCATAATTAAACCAACCATTGTTTTACAGCAATACCAAATGAATGTATCTTTAATTAATTTCCTTCACAAAATCCAATAATCTCTTTTTCTGATTTTCAATACATTTCTATAGAAAAATTATTTACAATGCATTTACATCAAACATATTAAACCAGCTCAGTCAACCAGAGTCATAGAGTCAAAAGTTATAAAGTCAAACTCAGACTCCTAGGGTTCCTATAATTCCAACTCTAATTTCCAGTTCATGACATGCAATACTCCACTTTGGCCCTATCTTGGGCTAGACGGGTGGTCTGAGAGGCCCCCTCCAATCAATTGGCTGGTCACGTCAAGCCCTAGCACCTATATGATTGCCCCAACCCTATTGTCCTTATGGCAAGCCCCAATCCCTTTTTATCATATGGATGCTAGAAGGCGGTGGCTGCGGGTCTACATGTCCTGGGAATGACGTTAAACTCTATCTGATGGTGTGGTTCCAGTTTTGGAGGTTTGGGGAATGTGGAGCACCCCATTCATCACCATTGCTCCCTGGTCCACTCTGACCCGGTGTGGTAGTACCTGTTAGGGTCCCATTTATAGGTTAAATAGAAAAAAGGTATTTATAAAAAAATTGTATTATCCATTAAGAATTGATTTATTTCAAAACTTTATCGGCATTAAATGACCCACTGAAGTTGATATGCTGTAAAACAAAACAAACCAACTCTAATTTCCAACTGCTTAATTTAATTAGAATTAAGTTAGCTCAAATGTGTCAAGTGACAGTGATGAAATAATTCTTTTTAGGAAAATTCTTTTTGTTAGACTGTCAAGGAATTATCAACAGGTACGCTGATGATCACAAAACTGGCAAGGTACTGATTATTTTTTGTTAGACTGTCAAGGAATTATCAACAGGTACGCTGATGATCACAAAACTGGCAAGGTACTGATTATTTTTGTTAGACTGTCAAGGAATTATCAACAGGTACGCTGATGATGACAAAACTGGCAAGGTACTGATTATTTTTGGTTAGACTTTTTTCATAACAATTGAGGATGAAATCTCTGATGTCTTCGGCCTTCCTAACAATCTCCCAACTGCACCAGATTGGTTCAAGCACCTCTAACCTTTGATGTTGCGTTCCAAGAGGTTAAATGGTTGTTTCAAAAAATTTCCCTTGCCATTCTTTGGGGCAATGCATTTTCAATTCTTCTGTCTTGGATTGTGGATTGAAAATGATTGCCCTACCCCCGTCTTTTTTTTTTTTTTTTTTTTTTTTTTTTTAAGATTGTGTCATTTAGAGATTGGGATGTTCCCCTAATTTACTCTCTGCTGATGATAAACATTAATTTATAAAAAAAAAAAAATTTTTTTTTTTTTTAAAAAGAATCAAACAAAAAAAAAAGAAAAAGAATCAAACGAGAAGAAAAAAATCAAATGAGAAAAAAAAGAGAAAAAAAAGAGAAAAAAAAAAAAAAAAAAGCTAAATTGGCTGATAAAAAAAAAATCCAAGTGATCTTCCCTTAAGGAGAATAAAATCCTTACAGATTGTCTACACTTACAACCCCAAACCTACAAAAAAAAAATCTTCCTTTATTTATTTATTTATTTAAATCCCTCCCCATTCTTTTCTCTCTAAAACTCCCTTTCATTCTTATTCTCTTCTTCTTCCTTTTCACTTTTTCTCCCTTTCCCCCTCCATTTCTTTACATCTCTTCCATTTTATCTCTCCCTTCTTAAAAAAAGATTTAATCAAATTTAACAACACCGAATTAGATAACAAATTACCCCCTTCCTAGCTAAACCAAAAAAAACTTCCACCTCCTCCTTGAAAAAAAAAAAATGTAATGTCAACTGGTACTTTCGTTTATGACAATGATGTCGGCCAGGGTACAAAAAGACAAAAAATTCCAAGAAGCCAGAGAATGCCAGTAAGATTAATCCTCGAGCTAAACAAGTATAAAATCCAACTATCAGCAGGAAACAGAGTTTTTATCAAGAAAAAGGAAAACGAAAAACTGATATCTTTAAATAAAAATAGACTAACAATAAGAAAATAAGGTCTGTGTAGTTTAAAACAATAGTAATCAAATCCTTAGCACAAAATAAAATAAAGACCAAGAAAAATGTTCATTGAAAGAATAGTAGAAACAATATTTATTCTAGCTGAAAAAATAATTATATATAATCACACACACACACAAAAGGTGTTGTTCCCAAATTCTGGGAACTTAAGGTTGTCAAATGGCTTCAACAAAAAAGAAAAAAATAGATTAATTTTATTTTTCCTCTATGACGACGGAGTGATTTCAAGAATGTTTAAAATGCCTGGTGAGACACAGGAAATACTGAGTAATTTAACAGATAAAAAAAACTGCGCAATCAGTTAAAATTTCCCAAACTTTTGGGTATCTATTTGCCAAACCCTTCACCATGAGGCAATGAAGGTAAAGATTGTACCAATTGTAATTGGTGCCCTTGGACTGGTTCCCAAGGGTTTGGAAAAGAGTCTGGATGAATTAGAAATCAGAGACTATCTAAACAGCAACATTGTTAAGATTAACTAGAATAGTTAGAAAAGTCCTGGTAACCTGAGGAGACTTCCAATCACTCAGCCTCCACTGAAGGACCACCAGCTAACGCCAGTGTAAAAAACTTTCAAGGAGTGAAATAATAATGATAAAATTCTCTGGAACTTTGAGATATAAACAGATCACCCATTCCAGGTTAGAAGGTCAGACCTAGTATTAATCAACAAGAAAAAAAGAACTTGTCATAGTGGAGTTTGCTGTGTTAGCTAACCATAGAGTGAAAGTGGATGAAAAGATGGACAAATACAGAGAGAGGGGGTTGTGGTTGGGGAGGGGGAGAGAGAGATAAAAAAAAAAAAGCTGTCAAACATGAAAGTGACAGTGATGCCAAATGTATTCAGAACACTTGGGACAGTCTTCAAGAATCTGGAGATTATATGAAGAAGATACAAACAGATCACCCAATCCAGAATAGAAGACCAATCCTAGTTTTAATTAACAAGAAAATAACCTGTCCTCTTGTGAATGTTGCTGTGCCAGCAGACCACAGAATGAAGACAAAAGAAGGGAAAAAGCTGGACAAATTCCTGGAGCTTGCCAGAGTGCTGAAACAGCTTTGGAACATGAATGTGGCAGTGGTATCAACTTGAGACAGTCCCCAAAAAACTGGAAAAGAAACTGAATGAACTGAAACTATATATATATATATATATATATATATATATATATATATATATATTAGATACATAATATAAAATGAATGGAGAATGAATGTGAAAAGTATTGGCATAGGAAGGTAATTTGTAAGCTACCTACAGCTGGGATTGAAATCCGATCGGTTCTGTGTCAGTCAGTCACATTAACCGCCAGGCTTTCATCACCTACAAAATGCGAAGGGGATTTTAACTGTTTTAATACACACATCGCTTTGTATGTAAAGGCCACCATAGAGTGCTCCATTCCTTATATAAGGGAGCGTTGCATTTACGGTTTAGTTGGCAGTCATCAGTACATATATATATGTGTGTGTGTGTGTGTGTGTGTTGTGTGTGTGTGTGTTGAATTAAACAAAAGACACATCTGTTTACCACCTGAGTCAGTCTGCCTTCTTTTTTGAAAGCATCGGTTCCCATTAGATCACTGAAGTTAAGCAGCGATGAGCCTGTTTACTACTTAGATGGGTGACAATTTAGGCAACAGCAGTGTACTGTAAGTAAATCCAGTGATGCTGATAGCTTTTTGTTTTAGTGTGTCCTGGGACACACATATTTATTTGAATGAGTCCCAGGGAAAATTTATGGGTCCCAACTAAAGTTTCTTAATAGATTGTAGGGTTTTTATTTATGATCTGGGAAAACAACTAAAGTCATCCAACTCCTATCTTGTTACCTATCCTGTGTAATTCATTTCTAAGAAACTATTGAAATGTATTTACAGTTAGCTTGAAATGGTGAGGGAAGAAAAAAAGAAAAACACTGGGATGTATGGATATGATTTTACTGCATCCTTTTAGATTTTTGTGCATTGGGGATGCAGCATCTTTGAAATCCAAAAATCAAAATGTCTTCATTCGGCATTAAATGACCCAAAAGTTGTTGATATGCCGTAAAACAAAATAATCAACTAACCAACTATATCTAAACATTAGAGTAAATTCAAATTTTCTATTATTTAAAAAATCCTACCAAAGGTCACATCTAAAAATGAAATTTTAAATCAAATAAAACTTAATTTTTAAATCTCTAATTAGTATTTGATAGTTAAGATAACGATGAAATGCAAATTAGAAATTATATATCACATCAAGAATTTGAATGATTAGAAAATGACCTTCAGTGTGGACACAGACCCCACAAAATTCAGTTGTAAATTGAAGTGAAAATTGCTGTTCTGTGAGTTGGACCATTTAAGTGTATTGCTCTAATAAAATCATGAATATGATCTGCCATTTTTTTGTCAGCTTACATACATACCACCATAATGATTATCTATTAATAATGGAGATTATGTGTATTTCTACCTGTAACCAAAACTATGTCACAGTTTACGTCACAATATTTTCAATGACTGCATAAGTCTATTAATTGGGTATTTAAAATTATAGTTAAAATCGTTAATACATAGAATGAAAGCAACCCTGTGTTATATACTCAAAATTTGAGTAAGCAATTTTAAAAATTGCTTTTTTTTTTTTTTTTTTTTTTTTAGTAACAAGAAGTTAACTAAAAAATTACAAATAAACAAATACCTACTATTTTGTGTAAAATTTATGTGCAAAATATTCAAAATAATTATTTAATCAATAATTAATAGATACACGCAATATTTTATTTGAGGCGGACAGGACTAAGTTTTCATTGCAAATTGTTTTATTTTTTTTTAATCCTTTCATAAATTTGATAATTTTGCTTACTTATAATAAAAATCCTCGGATAATGAATTTTTAACTTCCACCCCTCTCAGACAATATCTTTAAAAAATTTAATTTTAACACCACTTAGAGGGGTTTTTTTTTTTTTTTTTCTAGTTTTAATAACACACTTTAAATTTCTTTTCTTCTCCCCACAGACTTTTGAGATATCCTGTTGTGTATGCTATATATATATATATATATATAAACTCATCTTGAATTTATTTCCTGAAGGAAGTTAAACATATTTTTAATCTATCTCGTCGTGCAGTAAGTATGTTGTTATGCAGTTCAGAAAGAGAGACAGTTGTTAGATCAAAAAGGTCAACAAGTGCAGTATAACTTTTGTTGCATTTATCAAAACAAAACTGCATCTATTGTGAGTTCCTAACGGATGTTGTCATATTCATAAGTCAATGTCCGAATTGTTTAAGTGCTTTGACATCAACTTTTGATTTTTAACAATCAAACAATATTTATACAAGAAAAAAATTTTTTAACAATGATACAATATTTATACAAGAAAAAATTTTTTTTTAACAATTATACAATATTTATACAAGAAAAAAAAATCAAAATTTAAAAAAAAAGTTTTAAGTTGTTTTTTATTGGCTTTTTTTCCCCTAATTATTTCATTTTGGTCCATTAAATTTAACTAGCAGTATTTAACCAGATTAAATATAAGTTGTAAAATGGCCATTATCAAAAATACCGACAATAGGCCTCTCTGCCAACTTTACTTACTTACTAGACTTGGTTTGGTTATTTTGCTTAATGGTATATCAACCTTTGTGGGTTAATTAATGCCAAAGTCACCCTAGAAAAAGAAGAAGAACTATAAATCGTCGGGTAGTCTACAGTCGGTATCAGCCAGACATCGAGAGAGTCTATCCCCTTTTCATTTGCACTAGACCAAGGAGATTGTTTAAACACCTGGGGCAACGTGCCACACATACCATCAGCTCCTCACTTTATCACAGTTACCTGTGCTATTCATATGCCGAGTTGGCAAGGGGCCGTATCGAACCTGGAACTTTGTGGTTCCTAGTCGGACGCTCTACCGACTGAGCTAAACCGGCCCTTAGAAGAACTATAGTAAGTGGTACTATTTAACCTATAGCTGGGGGAGGGGGGGTGAGATGGTACATACTTTTCTCAAAGGGTATCAAGGCCATGCAGACTCCCTACTTTTTTTTTTTTTTTTTTTTACACATGGAGGAGTAATATTAACCTAAATTTAAAAAACAAAATTGGGTTTCTAAACCTTTTTTTTTTTTTAGGCCAGGTGACCATTAGATTCCCTCTTAGGGTAACATCTGGTTTTGAAAGAGAGGATATAAGTGCCGAGAGAGAGAGAAAGGGGAGGTGGCATCTGCCTCTCTTAAAAATTACCAAGAGAGTGAATAAGCACTCTGAGAAGAAGACACACATCATTTTATATCGAGGGGGGCATAGAGTGTGAGAACCAGACCCCACTTAAAAAACAGCCTGAGCTAGATTTTCGAGTCTAGTTTATAAAAAAAAAAAATTTTTTGAATTAGAAGAAGAAAAAAGAAAAAAAAAAAAAAAAAAAAAAAAAAAAAAAAAAAAAAACTTTCCAAGTACGACTAACAATTCCTGATAGTTTAGTTAAAATAAACTGTACAGACTGACAAACATTTGGTGAAATGATGTCCCCATCAATGGAAAGAGGAAATATTTATTAATGAAAAATACAAAACAAACTGGAATTATTAATTTCTACTTGTACCTTCAGATAAATAATGAACCATTCAGTTTTGATTGTGAGGGAAGAAAAAGAACATGCACATATAAGAAAGAGAAAGGAAGAGAGAGAAAAGAGAGAGAAAGAGAGAGAGAAAAAGAGAGAGAGAGAAAGAGAGAGAGGAGAAAAGAGAGAAAAGAGAGAGAGAGAAAAGAGAGAGAGAGAGAGAGAAAGAGAGAGAAGAAAAGAGAGAGAGAAGAAGAGAGAGAAAGAGAGAAAGAGAGGAAAAGAGAGAGAGAAGAGAGAGAAAAGAGAGAGAAAGAGAGAGAAAAGAGAGGAGAGAGAGAGAGAGAAAAGAGAGAAAAGAGAGAAGAAGAGAGAGAAAAGAGGAGAAAGAGAGAGAAAGAGAGGAGAAAGAGAGGAGAAAGAGAGGAGAGAGGAGAGGAGAAAGAGAGGAAAGAGAGGAGAAAGAGAGGAAAGAGAGGAGAAAGAGAGGAAAGAGAGGAAAGAGAGGAGAAAAGAGAGAAAGAGAGGAGAAGAGAGGAAAGAGAGAGAAAAGAGAGAAAGAGAGGAAAGAGAGGAAAAAGAGAGGCGAAAGAGAAGAAAGAGGAAAGAGAGGAAAGAGAGAGGAAAGAGGAGAGAGGAAAGAGAGAGAGAGGAAAGAGAGAGAGAGAGAGAGAGAGAGAGAGGAAAAAGAAAGAATTGGAACCTCACCACTATCTGCAGTTTAACTTTGTACCCTTACACTAGACCCCAGCCACCACTTTTCTAGCACATATGATAAAAAGATTTGGGGGTGGTTGCCATCAGAGCAATTGAGAAATACAATCAGGACAATCATATAGGTGCTAGGCTTGATGTGACCCATAGGTTTCTATAATAAAATAATTAACAATATATTTACTTTGTATATAAACATGTCAATAAAAGTTGCCTCAATTCCTTGACAACAGACAATCCCTTTTTTCCTGAATGCCCAATAAACAGATTAAGTCGGATTAGAGTAGGATTAAATAAGATTAAACCCAATTCTGTTTGTAACACTTGCTTCAAATACTTTTTAAGACCCCCTTCCTGACTTTGGATGCATTCAGCACAAGGATGTATATAATCTCCACACAGATACTCAAGTTCAAATACCCAAACTTGAAATTATAATACTCTTGTTCCTTAATCTTCCAACCATTATCATCTTGCAACAAAATGTTAAAAATGAGACTATCCAAATCTTCCAAGATGAAATGTAAAACCTGATTATCTGGCGTTGCTTATCAGCTGAATTCTTATTTCCTATGAGTGCTGTTACCTCAGCTAAATAATGAACCATTCCATTTTTATTAGAAAGAAAGAAAGGGAAAGAAAAGGACATGCAATGCAGAAAAAAATCTAAGAAAAAAGAAAAAAAAAGAACAGAAAAAGAAAGAGACAAGAGGAAATATATAAAAAATATTCTTTTTCGAACTTTTTAAAATTCTATTCTCGTCTCCAACTCAAAAAATAAAAATAACACTCTGATGAAGGTCGGCAAAATCTGTGTACGGAACATTTTATGCATTTTTCCTATTGTTATTATCATCATCATTTCAACTCCATCTGATTATTTTAATAATAATAATAACGTAAATCCGTATACAATTTGATAAACAGACCGAAACACATGTGTAAGTGATATTGATTAAAAGTAATATCGATAAAATTCATTTTTATCCATCTACATTTCTTTTCTTTACTCATTTTTTCCTCATATTGTCGGATTCATTTCCCATTCTCTCATATAGAGAGGAGCATGTGGAAGCGATAATACTAATCTGTTTCAATTGAAAAGAAGGAAAGATGAAATGAAGGAAAGAAAAAAAAAAAAAAAGAGTCAGAGAGAGTTGAATTAAGAATATTATAATCTTTACATATTGAACTATTATGAAATAGCTCTTACTATGTAACCCAGTAGAACCTGTTGCATGTTACTTGTAGAAGAAATGGGCACTTTAAAGTAACGGAATCACCTTTACCCTAAGTGATTCCATATGAAGAGAAATATTCAGCATATCACTCAATCATCTAACAGACTATGGAGAAACAGTCACCAATCCGATAAAAACAATATTAATAATGCTTTTAAAAAGCCTTAAATGCGACTTCACCGCCACTTGTTTCACTGATATTTATCAAATTAATGCAAAACATTCCAAAAAGTGTGCGCCTTTTTATGCATCAGGTGAATTAAATTTACAAGCCCTTCATAAATCAGATCTCATTTATGCTGAAACGAGTCAGATGTAATTTCACACCCAAATAGTCTGTCTAGTGTTCCAGTTGTGAGCAGTGCCGTCACAATTATCATATTCACAAACCAATGCAACCAACCTGAACATATGCCAAAATTGGCAAATAAACATGTCTTAAATTGACATGGACATATCCTCCCCGCCCCTCATCAACAGCTGCATGTGGCAAAGATATAAATCTCTTGCTCTCTCTCTCTGGTAATTAGTAAATCTTGATACATACAAATCTTAGGAAGCATCAACATTTAGACAGATGGCAAATCAAATACAAATCAAATTTCTGTCAGTGTCAATGAAGGACGACTTATTCTTCGTATTTTCTAGTGACTAATAATATGGAAATATTATTTCTACTTTTTCTGCAAGAGAAATCTTCAGTGAAATAAAACTGTCAGAAATAGAGACATGGCCTTCAAAGTTGGAGATACAGAAGAAAAGGGTTAGAGGAAGTGAGAGAGAAAGAGGAGAAAGGAGAAGAGAGAAAAAGGAGAAGAGAGAAAAAGGGGAAAAAAGGGCTTGAGGAAAAGAGAAAAGAAAAAGGGTTAGAGGAAGAAAAAGAAAAGTGGGAGGTAAAGGAAAGAGGAGAAAAAAAAGAAAAGGGTTTGAGGAAAAGAGAAAAAAAAAAGGGCTAGAAGAAGCAGGAGAACAAAAGAAAAGGGCTAATGAAAGTGAGAGGAAAAGAGAGAAAAAAAGGAGCAAGAGTAAGCAAGAGAGAAAGAAGAAGCAAGAGAGGAAAGAAGGAGCAAGAGGAAGCGAAAGAGAAAGCAAGAGAAAAAAAGGCAAGAGAAAGTGAGAGAGATAGAAAAACAATGGACTAAATGAAGGGGAGAGAAAAAAAAAGATTAGAGAAAGCAAGAGAGAAAAAGAAAAAAGGAATAGAGTAAGCAAAGGAAAAGAGAAAAAAAGGCTAGAAGTGAGAGAAAAAAAGGGCTAAAGGGAGCAAGAGAGAAAAAAAGGGCTAGAGAAAGCAGGAGGAGGGGAAAAAAGGACTAGAGTAAACACAGGAGAAAATAAAGGGCTATAGGAAGTGAGAGAGAAAAAAAACAGCTAAAGGGAGCAAAAGGAAAAAAAGGGGCTAGAGGGAGTAAAAGTAAAAAAGGGCAACAGGAACAAAAAAGGGGGGGGCTAGAGAAGCAAGAGAAAATAGAATAAAAATTGTGCAATAAAGAAGCTGTTCATGTATACAAAGCTGAAATGTAGTTGGCACTGAAATCTTATTATAATGGAGATTGTGTGTTTTTCTGTCTGTAACCGAAACTATATTACTACTCCAGTCACAATTCTCTTCGTTATTTACATCACATTCTCGATGATTTTATTTATATTTAAACCTCAATTATTAATAAAATTGCTTCACCTTTTTATTAGTGTTGTCCATATCTACATACAAATAACATGCAATTGTATTTATATATACAAAAATAGCGGTTTACAGTGTGAATGGGAAGGCTAATTTGCATATTGATATTAAAAATGTGATTTTATTAAATATGTGCTTAGTATTATTGATTTCTAATTGTTTGGTTTTATTTTAATGAATATAAGCAAAAATCTCTTCAATGAATCTTAAGTGAAATCCATTAACAAGAAAAAATAACTGTCATTTTATTCTTTATTTCCTAATTTAACTAAATGGTTAAATAAGTAAAATTCAGCAATGAAAGACGGGAGTGATGGAAGAGTAAGTTTCATTTCTATTTTTCTATTATACCCCCACTCTGTTTCAAATCTTTTTATCTGCCTTCTTATTAGACTTTCTAATTTAATACGATATTTCATTACATTAAAACTTAAATACTTGCACCCGGAGGGTGCATATATTTGCTAGTAGACATAATTGTTTTATACCAACAAAATTTGTCATGATAGTTTTTGTTATATCAGTTTACAAAATCCAACCGATGACAAAGTTATATAAAGAATTAGTATTATAATTAATCAAGAAAATATTTAGATTGTTCCTTAGAATTCTGGAGTTACAATATATCAGTTCAACAACACGGCTCAACAAAATAAAAGAGTATTGAACAGCAACCACAATTGAAGAAATGAGTCATTCCTTGAAAATAGAAAAAGAAAGGGGAGTGTGTCATAATCCAGTTAGGGGTTTTTAGTTAATGGATTGATTTTAACGGCATGTCAACAAGTTGAGTTATTTCATGCCTTGAAGTTAGGGAATTACATTCATTGTACATTCATATTTACATTTTTTGTGTAGTTGTTTAAGAGGTTTTTTACAATTTAATACAAATGATTGGACCAAGTATCCAATAGGCACCCCAAATCATCAACTTAATGAAAGGTTCATATTTTAACTCATCACTGGTAACTTCAACTTTCAAATATTTGAAAATAAACAAACAGATGATTTTTTTGAACTTATATTGTATCTGACAAAAACAAATTTTACAAATTGTGTGATACTATTTCTGAACAGCATCCTTTTATCTAAATAAACATAAAAAATATTTTGCAAATAAAAACTGTGTTTTTATTTAAATAAACATAATTGCATTTCTCTTCTGATTAAGTAAAAACTATTTTAGTATAAAAACGTCTTTCGTCTTTTTTAAATTTATTGTAAGTGTTGAAAAATACACATAAACTTCTGATTAAAAAGTATTTATTTAAAAAAAAGATTTTGCTATTGAATTTAATTTGATTACATGTACCAACCATCTATTTATTTAATTTATCCTAAGTTCAACATCTCCATAAACTTCTGATTAAAATCATTTGTTTACAAAAATTTGGAAGTGGAAGTTACCAGTGATGAGTTGAAATGTGAACCTTTCATTAAGTTGATGATTTGGGGTGCCTATTGGATACATGGTCCAAATGATTTTTAATCAGATCTAATTGACCCACAGATAGGATCCTAACAGGTACTACCACTCTGGGTCAAAGAGGACCTGAGAGTAATGACATTGAATGTAGACTCACCATCAGATGTAGTTTGATATTATAAAGCTTGGTGGGAGGTCAGGAATTTTTTTTTTTTTTTTTTTTGCTGGATGCCCCATACTTGTGACCTTGTGTCAATTTTCTTTTTTAACGATACCTATGTGCCAGACTAAGAAAAGACTAGTAAGAAGCTACATTATATCAACTCATAGAAAAGTGTAAAGATAAATTTCTATAGCATTGAAGTAAGATGAACTTAAGAAAATGCTCATTCAATTCACACTACAGGCTTTAGCAAAAGATAAAATTAAATAGCTGAAGTACCTGTCAGTAGGTGGGCAAGACTGAGACATGGATTAGATATACAGCCAAACAAACAGGTCAAGTTGTTTATGGTTAGAGACTTCCTATCAAAGAGAACTCTTCTTTCCCCATGAAATACAAAAGAGGTTTTTAATGTTAAAACCATCTCAAATTTGGTAGCTTTACACCAAACCATGTGTTTGTTTATAGAGGACAAATAAACAAACTCTTGAATATACACACACTATACACATATACACTACATAAATCTACATACATACAGATTATATATATATATATATATATATATACACGTATACATATATGCACACACACACTATACATACATTTATATATACGCGCACACGCACACACTATGCATAAATTTATATATACGCACGCACACGATATACACACACATACAAACGTATACATATACACGTACACACACACACACTATACAAACGTATATATATACACGTACACACACACACACTATACAAACGTATATATATACACGTACACACACACACACTATACAAACGTATATATATACACATACACACACACTATACAAACGTATATATATGCATATACACACATACACACTATACAAACGTATATATATGCATATACACACACACACTATACAAACGTATATATATGCATATACACACACACACTATACAAACGTATATATATGCATATACACACACACTATACAAACGTATATATATGCATATACACACACACTATACAAACGTATATATATGCATATACACACACACTATACAAACGATATATATATGCATATACACACACACTATACAAACGTATATATATATGCATATACACACACACACTATACAAACGTATATATATATGCATATACACACACACACTATACAAACGTATATATATATATATATACACACACACACACTATACAAACGTATATATATATGCATATACACACACACACTATACAAACGTATATATATATGCATATACACACACACACTATACAAACGTATATATATATGCATATACACACACACACTATACAAACGTATATATATATGCATATACACACACACACTATACAAACGTATATATATATGCATATACACACACACACACTATACAAACGTATATATATATGCATATACATACACACACTATACAAACGTATATATATATGCATATACACACACACACACTATACATATATGCATATACACACACACACTATACAAACGTATATATATATGCATATACACACACACACACTATACAAACGTATATATATGCATATACACACACACTATACAAACGTATATATATATGCATATACACACACACTATACAAACGTATATATATATGCATATACACACACACTATACAAACGTATATATATATGCATATACACACACACTATACAAACGTATATATATATGCATATACACACACTATACAAACGTATATATATGTACATATATGCATATACACACACTATACAAACGTATATATATATGCATATACACACACTATACAAACGTATATATATGCATATACACACACACTATACAAACGTATATATATGCACACACACTATACAAACGTATATATATGCATATACACACACACACTATACAAACGTATATATATGCATATACACACACACTATACAAACGTATATATATGCATATACACACACTATACAAACGTATATATATGCATATACACACACTATACAAACGTATATATATGCATATACACACACACATATATATGCATATACACACACACTATACATATACACAATATATACATATATATATCTTATGAAGTTATATTCACAGAGTTCACATTGAAGTAATCATGGTATTGAGATTGTAAGAACACCAACATATCCATATTTATAAAAAAAAAAAGTAAAGTCGACGGGCGGCCTAAAGTCGGTATTAGCCAGTCAGCGAGGGAGTCTATCCCCTTTTCAATAGCGCTAGACCAAGGAGATCGTTTTAGCATCTGAGGTGGAGCGCCACACCTACCATCAGCTCCTTACTTTACCGCACAGATCCCTGTGCTACTCATAACGCTGAGTTGGCGGGGACCGGTATCGAACTAGGAACCTTATGGTTTCTAGCCAAACGCTCTACCGACTGAGCTAACCCGGCTCCATATTTATATCACCAGTAAATTGTTTTATTTAAGAAACTATCAGCAAATGTCGATGTTAGAAAAATGAGGAAACTGTCTCCGCGGGATTTAAAAGGAGGGAAATGAAATCCATAAAGCATAAAGTGAAACAAAGGAAGCATATAGAAGATTGGAGGGAGGTGAAAAGATGAGGACGGAGGAAGTCATTTCCAGAACAGACCCCACACACAGTTACAATATTCAAAGCCACACACACAGATGCCTACAGATATCAATCGACAGGTTACTTTATACGATGGTGAGAAGACTACCAAAATAAAATAAAAACAATATTACCTTTCAATTTTTTTTTGTAGACTTCTTAGAAATATTTGTGAATGTCCATGTTCAAATGATAGCAAAGAAAATTCCAACAATGAACCAGCAAAACATACACATAATCAACATCTTTCAATCTTGGAGGGGAGGGGAAGGAGGAGGGGGGAATGATGAAGAGGAAGAAGAGAAAGAAGGAGAAAAAGAGGAAGAAGGAGGATAAGGAGAATAAGGACGAAGAAGAAGGACGAAGAAGAAGAGGAAAAAGAAGGAGAAGAAGAAAAAGAGGAAGAAAAAGAGAAATAAGGAGAAAAAAAGAAAGAGAAAGAAGGAGAAAAAGAGGAAGAAGAAGAGAAAGGAGAAAAAGAGGAAGAAGGAGAGAAAGAAGGAGAAAAAGAGAAAGAAGGAGAAAAAGAGAAAGAAGGAGAAAAAGAGAAAGGAGAAAAAGAGGAAGGAGAGAAAGAAGGAGAAAAAGAGGAAAGAGAGAAAGAAGGAGAAAAAGAGGAAGGAGAAAAAGAGAAGAAGAAGAAAAAGAAGGAGAAAAAGAGGAAGGAGAAAAAAGGAAGGAGAAAAAGAGGAAGAAGAAGAAAAAGAAGGAGGATAAGGAGAATAAGGAAGGAGAATAAGGATGAAGAAAAAGAAGGACGAAGAGGAAGAAGGACGAAGAGGAAGAAGAAGGACGAAGAGGAAGAAGAAGGACGAAGAGGATGCAAGTGGTTGGAATTTTGGTTGTAGAATCCCCACTTCTACATCACTATTGCCAACAAAATGTTGCAATTTTATATTTTATATGTAATTTTATTATTTTTTTAAATATATTTTAAATTGACTATAAAATGTTATAATCCTTTATTTAATGGCCTGTAAAGCAATTAAAGAATGAATTACAACATTTTACATTTTCAGTTATTTTTTTTTTTTTTTGCCAACAGCCCAGGGATGGAGAAGCCAACTGTCATGGGAGGCTCAAGGTTCTAAAGGTTAAGGTATTATTACTAACAGACAGAATATGGTTATTATACATATACTAACAGTTTTTGAGAAACTACAGGATTATTTCATGTATTAATCAGCATTTCAGCCTCAGACTGTTGTTGGTTGGTTGGTTCGTTAGCTTTATGGCATGTCAGTCTTTTTTTTCTTTCTTGGAACAAATTATTTAGTGTCAAGTACATATTCCTATCTAATAATAATTATCATCTGTAAATAAGTATAGCTTAAACTAACTATTCTTAATACAAATAATCTACACACAGTTATATGATATCAAGTATCCCCACCTAATACTAATCTATATCTTATTATAATGGAGATTGTGTGTTTGTCTGTCTGAAGCCGAAACTAAATCACTACTCAAGTCACAATTCCCTTAGTTATTGACGTCACATTCACCATGAATTTATTTTTATTTAAACCTCAGTTATTGATAAAATTGTTATACCTTATTAATACTTTTGACTTTATCTACATTCTAATAACATGCAATTGTATTTATATATGCAACAAAATAGCGGGTTACAGTGTGAACAGGAAAGCTAATTTGCATATTGATATTAAAAGTTTAATTTTATTAAATATGCGCTTGGTATTATTGATTTCTAATTGTTTGTTTTTTTCTTAATGAATATGAGCAAAAAACTCGGGGATAAATCTTAAAAGAAATCCTTTAATATAAAGAAATAACAGTAATTTTATTCTTTACCTCCTAATTTAACTAAATAGTTAAATTAGGAAAATTCAGCAATAAAAGGAGGGAGTGATGAAAAATGATGGAAGACTTAGTTTAAAAGTTGTTCTATTCTTCGATTATACCCCCTCTGTTTCAAATCATTTTATTTGGATTTTTATTTAGTTTCAAAAGTATTTCAAATTTAACATATTTCATTACATTAAAATTCAAATACTTGCACCCGGAGGGTGCATATATTTGCTAGTATTAATAATGGAGATTCGCTTCCGGTTTTTGTCTGTAACAAAAATTACGTCACTGCTTATGTCACATTACCCAAAATCGTCATAACATAGAATAAAATTTATTCTACGATTTTTGGCATGTTCAAATTTTGAGTGTATTTATTCAATAAATACACTTTATATTCAATATTTATTCAATAAATACACTCAAAATTTGAACATGCAGCATTAGACAGTCTTCATTGTTTTTGAAAAACAAGTTTTAATAAATACATCACTGGTATTATATATCTATATATAGTTTGTTTTATTTTAATACATATTTAAAGTTTATTTTCAAATTGTTTTATTTTTAACCCTTTAATGAATTTGATGATTTTAGTTACTTAGGGTACAAACTCGCTGACATTGAATTTTTTACTCCCACCCCTCAGGCAATATGTTTCAAAAATCTATTTTACATAGCCTGGAGGGCGTTTTTTATTTTTTACAAGTACTAATAATTTCCAAACAGATCTACTTGAGCCATAGATGGGACCCTAACAGGTACTACCAATCCAGGTCAGAGTGGACAGGGGAGTAATAGCAATAAAGGAGGGATTCAACATTACCCCACAGCTCCAGAACAATTTAATAATAATAATCTTATTATAATGGAGATTGTGGGTTTGTCTATCTGTAACCGAAACTATATTACTATACAAGTCACAATTCCTTTAGTTATTTACATCATATTCTCCATGATTTTATTTTTATTTAAACCTCAATTATTAATAAAATTGTTTTACATTACTTATACTGTTGACCATATCCACGTACTAATAACATGCAATTGTATTTATATATACAACAAAATAGAGGTTTACAGTATGAATAGGAAGGCTAATTTGCATATTAATCTTTAAAAATTGATTTTAATAAATATATGCTTAGTATTATTGATTTCTAATTGTTTGGTTTTATCTTATTGAATATGAGCAAAAATCTCTTCAATAAATCTTAGGAATCCCTTAACAAGAAGAAATAACTGTAATATTATTCTTTACTTCCTATTTTTACTTCCTATTTTAACTAAACAGTTTAAATTAGGAAAATTTACCAATGAAAGACGGGAGTAACGGAAAATGATGGAAGTATTAGTTTCAAAGTTGTTCTATTTTTCAATCATACCCCTTCTGTTCAAAATCTTTTTATCTACATTCTTATTCAGTATCATTAGCCTTTCTAATTTAATATCATATTTTATTATAAAATTTAACTAAAATACTTGCACCCAGAGGGTGCATATATTTGCTAGTAATAATAATAATAATAATAATAACAACAATAACAATAATCTGGATCTTACCAGAGACTTGAAAACATTGGAATATGAGGGTGAAAATGATACAATTGTAAGTTGTTTAGAAAACAGACAAGACGAACTGGAAATCAAACTCTAGTGAAAGACCATAAGTTTACGCTGGTGTGAAAAACTCGCAAGTAAAGAATAATTAAAGTTCCAATTACCATCGAACTGGGAAGACAAGGCAACAAACGATTGTAACTTGAATACAAACCCGAATAGTCACAAAGTCTACTGCAGAATGACAAGGTATTTATAAGACTCCACAATGTCATTCAAATCAAGCAGTCAAGCAGCCAATCAGAACTCAAGGAATGGAAAGTTAAGTTGTACTTAGTTAGCTGCTGTTATTCAAACCAACAGTAGACTTACTGACCTCAATATGGCGCAGCGAACAGGATTCGAACCTGTGAGGGAATATCCCATTGGATTTCGGATCACCCAAATTCATGAATGGGTCATTCCATTCCTTGAGTTCTGATTGGCTGCTTGATTTGAATGACATTGTGGAGTCTTATATATATCCTGTCATTCTGCAGTAGACTTTGTGACTATTCGGGTTTGTATTTAAGTTACAACAGTTTGTTGCCTTGTCTTCCCAGTTCGACAGTAATTGGAGCTTTAATTATTCTTCAGCAAGGTGTGAAATAATAACAATAACAGTAATAATAGTAATGTGTTTGCACACACTTATATGGTTTTAAGTATTCCTATCTAATATAAAAAGTTTTCAAATAGATTAATTTGAGCCATAGATAAGACTAAAACATGTACGATCACTCCGATTCAGAATGGATTTGGGAGTAGTGGCATCTGAACATTGACTGAAAAATTTAAGCTTTCAATTTTATAAGCTATCTTTTTTAGTGCATACTTGGGATCTTGTGTCACATCCTACTTGTGGCAAATGCACAGGGTAAATACCTACTTTGGGCATCCCAGCTTGTCTCGCAGATCCTCACTGGATGCCCCATAATTGCTACCTTGTGTCACATCCTAACTGCGGCGATTGAGTTGGTAAATATCTATTTGTGACCTTGTGTCACATCCTACCCTTGGCGAACAGGCAGGGTAAATTCCTACTTTGGCCGTCCCAGCTTGTTTTGCAGATCCATTACTACTGAATAGCGAGTTCAATCCTCACTGGATGCCCCATACTTGCTACCTTGTGTCACATCCTAACTGCGGCGGTTGAGTTGGTAAATATCTATTTGTGACCTTGTGTCACATCCTACCCTTGGCGAACGAGCAGGGTAAATTCCTACTTTGGTCGTCCCAGCTTGTCTCGTAGATCCATTACTACTGAATAGCGAGTTCAATCCTCACTGGATGCCCCATAATAGCTACCTTGTGTCACATCCTAACTGTGGCAAATGGGTTAGGTAAATAGCTACTTGCCTCATACTTGTGTCGCTCACCCTAACCATGGTGACCAGTTTGGCTAAATACCTAGTTTGGGCTTGATTGTATCTTATTCTTATGTTTAAGTAGATTTCTCATTTAAAAAAATCTAAAATCCATACATATCTCTTCATCATATCCTCATCAGTACTAATTTCAATTCCTACCAAGATTTAATATTTTTGTCGCCAACGGTACACAGGCAGAGGAATATTTTGGGGATTAAAATTGCAAATCATCGTCAAAATTAAAACGGAAAAATTTGGCTTGGGCATAGATTTTAATTATTACTAAGGACATGATTTATGTTATTTTTTTACTTAAATTTTACCGTTAGTTGTGTTTAAGGAAAAAAATAGATAAAATAAAACAGATGAATGATAAGTCTAGTCAGAATTAATAAACATACAAAAAAAAAAAAAAAAAAAAAAAAAACGTACTTTCTATTTCAATATTACAGGTGACGGGTGCTTTTCTTAAGTATGGATGATCAAAAGTGTATTAATCAGTGTTTTTTATGTTAATAAATTCTCGGAAAATATTCATCTCCCTTAAATTAGTTCTCTTGCAGCAATCTGTAGGAAAATAACGTCAATTGAAAAACGGTTAAAAACACAAGTTAAAATTTAAGTAAAAAAAATAACATAAATCGTGTCCTTAGTTATTAAGGCTTAGTAATAATTAAATTCATTAAAATCTATGCCCAAGCCAAATTTTTCCGTTTTAATTTTGACGACAATTTGCAATTTGAACCTTTTTTTGTTGTTTTAACCGCCAGCAAAAGGGTTAATTAATCTGCCTGATTTTTAATTTCCGCTTCACTAAACACTTTATTCCATTAAATCAGCACAATAGGCAAGTTCTTAGAATAATATTTTTAGATGTCATTAAAGATAATTTCACATCCTTTATTTCTTTCTTTTGTAACCGGAGAATTAGAGTTCATGTTGACAGCTGCTGCTGCTGCTGCTAACACAAATCAAAAAAGATACAGGATTTTTTTATTAACACTATTCTAACCTGCAGTCACAACCCACTTATAAAAAGTTATAAAGTTCATAAGAAGGTGTCTGTAAGTGATACAATCTGCCCCCCCCCCCAGCACAATAAGTTGTCTGGAAATACTTCACACACAGAAAATGTCACAAAACAGCAATTTCTCTCAAGCCCCACTACCCACACATTTTAACCCTTCCCCCATACAACCAGTATGATTTAAAAAAAAATTTTTTATCAGTTTCCAGCCCTATTTATTTTTGTTTTTTCAATTGTTAAATCAATTTAATTTTTCAAGGAAAGTCTTTTTGTTATCCCAGAAAAGTTGATCATCAAAAATAGGACCACTACAACCCACCCAAAAAATAGAATATTAAAATCTCAGGTTTTGATACAAACCAGTTTTATGTAAAGATCAAAAATATCTAGTAAGACCTGATAAACTGCTATGTATTCAGTTATGTATTTTCTTTCCTGGTTTATATATATATATATATATATATATATATATATATATATATATATAAATTGGAAGTAATATTTAATGTGAATGCAAAGAAATGAATAATAAAAAAAAAACTATGAAAGTTTGTACACCATTTTGAGTAAACCACAAGATTTTTGAATAACCAGATTTTATTTTCAATAGATAATTCATTCCGTATTAACTACCACGTGATGATTCATAAATAATTGTCTGAGATTTAAAAATAATACAAAAAAATTGCACCCTCATTCATTTACATTGTAATTATATACATTTTTTTTTAAAAATACCCACATATATAAAACGCAATAACCGTGTGTAAATGTGTGTGTGTGTGTTGTATATATATATATATATATATATATATATATATATATATATATTGGCCTCAATTTTTGTTGTAAACAAGTTTTGTAAAAGACAGGAGACAATGCTTATCATAATATTTTTTTCTTTTCACCGATTTTATCCTGACCTTGTAGAAGGCTAAAAAAATTGTTTTGGTTCAAGTCTGTACAGAAAATGGCCAAAAATTCTGAAAAATTAAATAAATTAATGCTGACTTCATCCATCAGAAAAAAAAAGGTATTGATGAAATATTATCTTCTACTTCAGATCTAATAACTAGAACAAATCCTTCTGATAATTTGCCATATTACTAACATAGAATTGGAACGAAAGTCTTGTCCGATACAAAGTAACATTTATTAAACTAATAAAGACAACATGTAAATTGGGTTATTTATATTTCTCAATTTACATTTTGTATGGAACAAGATTAGTCCATGTTATTCGTATGTTAAAAACATAGTTATTTACCTTTAGCTTAAATGTGGCCCAAGGCCAGAAATATGGAGCACCCAGTGAGAATCGAATTCACTAAAAATTACAATAGATTAGATTAATCCATCTATGATTATGTGAAAGAGAAGAGATATTCTTGGCATGTATAACCCTACTCTCACCACATGTGTTATGATGGGCCATCCTTTAGGCTTCAAGCAAGAGCACTTGTCTAGTAGAAATCCTTGGTAAAGAATCCTTTGGTTGTTCCTTGGTGCTCCTCAGTATTGCAAGTCCTTCGTCAATGATTGCAAATGAACGTCTCACAGTATCAGTAATTAAGTAGTCAACCAGCCATGCATTCGGGCTGTTGATTGGCTGAGGTTTAATCCACATGACCTCGCTTAGTCTATAAATTTAAGTGGTGTATTGTAGCACGTGTTATATGCCACATAATCCAACAACATGGTAATCATTTACTAAGCTTAGCTTAGTTTGGCACAAGGTCAGAAACGTAGGGCACCCATTATACAACACATCTTATGATAATTAAGAAGCTGTTCTTACTTTCTTTTTTTTTTTTATAAGTTGACTAACAACCACTTCAAGGGAGAAAGCCAGAACATATTTTTTAATAATTTGTCCTTAAACCTTATTTGTGGAGGAACCATATATACTCTGTTCCATGCATGTGAGAAACAGGAACTGAGTTAACCCATTTTTGATAGACGGGTACTTTCTGGAATTCTCCCCATTTCATATGACGTTGTACACTCATTTTATTTTTCTAGCCAATTAAAAGATGTTGCAAGAACTGATTTGTATATGACTAGCAGATTATACCATCAGTCGGGTTATATTTTTAAATTCATTAAGGATAAGTATTATCTGCGTTATTCGTACTATTGTCCCCATCTTCATTGTTAGTGGTACAACGTTTTGGCCAATATGCCCTCCGGCCTTCTTCAGGTATTTCTTGTCTGACTCGGGAACCTTCTTGTCGTAATCGGGAGCCATCACGGAACTTTGAACCTAACCCTTTATATATTATTTATTTAACATTTTTCTATGTTACTGTCTCTACTCAGGATTGAACCCAGAATCCAAAGATAACTGTCACTTAGAACTGTCTTAACCTAACTACCTTATCCACTAGGCCATGTGTTCAATTAAGGATAGTTACCTGAAGCTATAATTGTTTCCAAGGGATTATTATTAGTTATTTGAATTTGCGAGGAAAAAAAATCAGTTAAATTTGGAGGGGGGTAGTGTTTTGGAGTGAGGGATATTCTTGGTCACAAGTGTCGGCTCACCCATTCACTTAGTTGACAAAGTAATACAGTTTTCTATGCAAATGCACTTGAGACAAAGAAACCAAGTAAACTGGTTAGTGATAGTGGGGCACTTACTAGAATTCTCCACATTTCCTATGACGTAGTATGTACATATTATTTTTATTGACGTCAGTCAGTCAGTATACTGTTGGTTTGGACAACAGCAACTGGCTAAGCACAACTGAAAGTCAGTCAACTGTTGGTTTGGACAACAGCAACTGGCTAAGCAGTCAGTCAGTATACTGTTGGTTTGGACAACAGCAACTGGCTAAGCACAACTGAACCTGCCAGTCAGTCAGTATACTGTTGGTTTGGACAACAGCAACTGGCTAAGCACAACTGAACCTGCCAGTCAGTCAGTATACTGTTAGTTTGGACAACAGCAACTGGCTAAGCACAACTGAACCTGCCAGTCAGTCAGTGGTTTGGACAACAGCAACTGGCGAAGCACAACTGAACCAGCCAGTCAGTCAGTATACTCTTGGTTTGGACAACAGCAACTGGCTAAGCACAGCTGAACTAGTGCCCAAGACAGCTGGTACTTATGGGACTTAAGAATTGTCCATTGTTATTTGCTATTAGTATTTGTACCATGTAACCCAGTACAAACTGTCCTATGTTCCTTGCTACTTTTACCATGTAACCCAGTACAGCCTGTTTTACATGGTACTTGCAGCAGAGATGAATTCAACACTATTGAGGTCGGTCAGTCAGTATACTGTTGGTTTGGACAACAGCAACTGGCTAAGCACAGCTGCACTAGTGCCCAAGACAGCTGGGACTTAAGAATAGTTCATTCATGTATTTGGGTGATTCCATTCTTTGAGTCCTGATTGGCTGCTTGGTTTCTATGATGTTATGAGGCTTCATAAATCTGTATTGAGTTACAGCTACTTGTTGCCTTGTCTTACCAATTCGACGGTAATTGGAACTTAGTATGATTATTCTACAACTTTTACTGGCCATTAGAAAGAAGTAGCAAGAACTGATTTGCATATGATTAGCATATTATATCACCAGTTTGTGGGTGGGGTGTATTTCTAAACTTGGAACAAGAATGAAAGTTCAATTTTATCAAAAAAACAAGATGGCAGTAGGTAATTTCTTTGATTTGTACTATGATAATTCTGATGGTAAAGAGTTTAACCCTTGGATTCAGTGACTATTTTTTATTTTTTTATATGAAAACGTTTCAATGTATGTAACCTGAACTATAATGAACACAATGAATAGTGAATATGGATTAAACATCTTTTTTTAAACAACAGATTTTAGTTATTATTTGTATACACAAGGATGTCAATTTCAGACAATTTTAAATAAATTAATATTAGTACGAAAAAATCTAATTAGCATAGTGATGGTTAAAGTTTTATAGATAAAAATAAAAAATAAAATCTTGTGCATATTTGTCTCAGTGTATGATACTAAACTGAATCTGATGGTGAGGCGCCAGTTCCAGAGATCTGAGGAGTCACCATTTCATTGCCCTAACACCCAGGTCCACTCTGTCCCGGAATGGTAGTACCTGTAATGGTCCCATCAATGACTAAAAAATAGGTAAAAATCAAGACATTTAATGATAAACCTCTCTAATATCATTTAAAAGATCTGACGCTAACTCTAACTCCCTAGTTTGCTAGTTTAATGGGTAGTTAATGGTAGATCATATATTGGAATGTAAACAACTCGGTAGATCACATATTGGATTAGAAACCATTCGGTAGATCACATATTGGAAGAGCATTGGATATTTCTATTGCCTAAGTTTCAGATGAGTGACAAGAAAAGACAAGCAAGGCTTAAAATACAAACAAATATAACAGGAAGTGCCATTTTTACATCAGCTAAGTGCTTCCTGTTAAACAAGAAGAGGACAATTTCCTGTCAGAAGCACTAGAACCCGAGTCAAGAACTCTAAATATTAGACAGTGCCATTCAACCTCATGTATTGAGGAATGGTAACACGGAAGTGGTATGTACAGAAGAAAAATTCTAGAGGAAATATGAGTGAATGATGTTCACGCCTCCCCGCCCTCAAAGTAAAA
Source organism: Doryteuthis pealeii (assembly GCA_023376005.1). Lineage (NCBI taxonomy): Eukaryota > Metazoa > Mollusca > Cephalopoda > Myopsida > Loliginidae > Doryteuthis > Doryteuthis pealeii. The sequence goes on along the minus strand of CM042158.1, from coordinate 91,334,427 downwards.
GGAAACATTCATTTTTTTTTCTCAATCAGTCAACCCACAGAATAACTGTTTAATATATAGACATGAGCAAATCTTATACAGTGATGCTGATAGTGTTGCCTTCTTCACTGGCACTAAATAATTATAATGTTATATATCTCTTTCTTTCTTCTATATCTGGTCGTATTTTCTTCTGGCCGGCTTTGCTTCTGATCGTCTTTGGTATATCTTCTAACATCTTTACTTGGTCTGGCATCTTCTAAGATCTTGCGTCTGGAGTTGACTTGGGGATTTCGGTCTGGTTTTCTGTTACTATGTTCTTGCTGGCTGGTTGTCATTTCTTAGTCTTGTTACCAAGACATTCATTAACCACAAGAACATATTAATTATCCAAACTTTTATTTCCTTAACTATACATAATACTCTAACTAACATAGCGCGCACGCAAGTTCCAGTTTAGGCAGGACCCAAAATGGCTGACTTCTCTGGCTGACGTCTAACTGAAAACTGGGACTCAAAAAAGGTCCCACGTGACTTCACATCTTTGGCGGGCTTCTGTAATTTTCCATGGAAGGACCCGGCCATGATATGAAAAGGGTCATCCCCTCAGAATTACAGGGGATTGACAATAATCTTATGCAACCGCATAGATTATGTAACAATAGCTTTTTGATCTAGTGCATCATGGGATGCATTTATTTGCTTTGAATGAGTCCTCGGAAAATTTATGGGTCCCAACTAAAGCCATCTAACTCCTACCTTGTAACCTATCCTGGGTAATTCATTTCTAAGAAACTATTGGAATGTATTTACAGTCAGCTTGAAATGGTGAGGGAAGAAAAAAGAAAAACACTGGGATGCATGGATATGATTTTACTGCATCCTTTTAGATTTTTGTGCGTCAGGGATGTAGGACGCATATCTATCAGCATCTCTGGTCATACTAAGTCGATATTTACTTGTTAGAAGGAAAATATATATATATATACTGCATTTAGAAATTTAAAAAAAACCCAGATGAAACTGTCTTTTTTAACAATTTGTATTCAAACTATTTCAACTTCTTTGTAGCCTCAAAAATAGTAGTTATAGACAGCACAATCTGTAAAGGTAGCTTTCTAAAAGATTTAAAAGTTTTTTTTTTTTCATCATGTCTTCTTTGTCTTACTTGGATGGTTTGTGTGATAGGCAGTAAGTGGCCATACAGCTGCTTTTTTTTTTTTTTTGGGGGGTGCTGCTTCCAGGATTTGTTCAGGACAAAATGCAGTATCCTTGTATAGTTCCCATTTAGCTAGTTTTCCTGTGTTTTGGTTACTGTATCAGTGGCTCATGGCTAGTAGAAGAAAAGATGAATTCATGCCTTTCTTAAGGCATGAGCTTGTAGTGAAATGCAAACAGCCTCATCCAGAATTTGAACTCAGGTCTCTATGTCCTACAACGATGACCATTATACCATGCATACCATCAACATCCTAAATTTATTCACTCGCACACATTGGTGAACAATCTGTGGCAAAGAGGATGTGTCTGCTGTAGCTGTCTTCAAAGAAACTAGCACTGTATTATTCATAATTTAAAATATCATGCTATTTCTAATGTTCTGCCATGCAAACGATGCAGACACCCGCCCACCTTGTAGGTAAAGAGTTAAAGTTGTCATATATATAAAAAATACATTCATCTTTGATGACACAACACAAAGGAATGAATACTGAAATGAGACAAGTTCATAACGAAATCATTTCATCTACTAAATATGGTCGTCTCTGACTAGTTTTGCAATATAATATTGTAGCAAAAATTTACATGCACATAAATTTTACCCTCTTAAACTTAGGTTTGGTTTGTTTTACAGCATATCAACCTCAGTGGGTCATTTAATGCCGACAAAGTTGTGAAAAATTCATTCTTAATGCATAATGCAATTTTGTTTATCAACTCATGTTTTTCTATTTAAGCCATAGATGGGACCCTAACAGGTACTACCATTCCGGGTCAGAGTGGACCAGGGAGCAATGGTGATGAAGAGATGCTCCACATTCCCCAAACCTCCAAAACTGGAACCTCACCATCACATAGAGTTTAACGTCATTCCCAGGACATGTAGACCCTCAGTCACCGCCTTCTAGCACCCATATGATAAAAAGTGTTGGGGCAAGAAAGCGCCAAAGTGGAGTATTGCAAGTCATGGACTGTTCAACCACCTGGGTTCTATCCTTAAGCATCATGGGTCACTACAACAGGTGGCCCCATTGGGGGAGTCTTGCCCCTCTGCAGAGGTGCAGTTGGTGCATTCTAACCCCAGCCGACAGGGCGGGTCTGAAGAGTGGATTGACCCAAACATTGTGGTTGATAAATACATAAGGTTCAATTGTCCAAACAAAATTTGGAATTTTTTAATCATATTCTCATAGCATACAAACAATTTTAAATGTTATACCCCAGTTAACAAATTACTGAGATACTTACAAGTATTGTACTTTATCTAACATTTATTTAAAACTATATAAAGGATTGGTATTCAACTTAGAGGCTTTTTGACACAACTAAGAATTATGTCAAATGTCAGACTGAGGAAATAGAGTTGGCTTAGCAATTCTTGGGTTAATGGAGACCAAGTCAGAAAAATAAATAATTTTTTCATATTTCTTGTCCTTGACACATGTTCCACACCAACAGCCTCATCCAAAAATCAAAAAGTATCTTTTTTTGTTATTTCTCTGAATTTTTGAGATGAGGCTTGATAATTAGTATTATTTGTATTATTCCGACTATTGTCCTCATCTTCATTGTTATCTGTACAACGTTTCGGCAGATGTGCCCTCCGGCCTTCTTCAGCTATTTCTTGTCAAACTCAGGAACCTTCATGGAACTTTGAACCTAATCCTTTAGAGAACAGGATACCCCCATGGACTGAATAAAGTGTTAGGTTCAAAGTTCCATGATGGCTCCCGAGTCCAACAAGAAATACCTGAAGAAAGCTGGAGGGCACATCAGCTGAAACGTTGTACAGATAACATTTAGATGAAGATGAGGACAATAGTCCAAATAATACAAACAATACTATCTTTTTTGTGTAGTTGTTTCTTAAGATTTTTTTGCACATAGTCCTATGAAATACCCCTCTGCAGGACCTGCAGTCAGTATATTCTAAGCCCTGTCAACAGGGCTGAAATTGTTTGTATGAAGTGACAACTGAAAGCAACCACTAATCAATTTCTACAACCACAAAAGTTCCCTGACACAGTTTTTTACCTGCAACACCATCACAGTAGTCTGCTCAATCTGTCAAAAGTTCACTCATTCAACGCACATCTCTCTTCATATCAAGAATAGTCCGTGGTGTGTGAAGGTAGGCCTTAAATAATAAGTAACTGTCCTCCCCAAGATCTTACATCGGGGCTAATCACACTCAGCACTGCCCGACCCATGCAAAATTTGTATATTCAACAGGGGTGACAGTAGTCTGTCTATGAGCCACTCCATGCAATGAGGAGACTGCGAGTTCAATATCTGTAGTCACCCACCTCGTGCAGGCCAGACATATACGGATGCACTTACTTCTTGGGGGTAGGAAATCTAGTCCACAAGGGCAACCATAAATTAAAGTCTCTGAGTTGGAGGTACCATAAATTGATGATCTGAAGTCAGTCAAAGGTTTTATTGAGCAACTCTACAGTCTTGGTCAAAATATCCCAGCTCAAATGGAGATTTAAACTAAACTATAATAAATTTAAAAAAAAAAAATCTTTTAAGTCTTAATGTCCTATACTGCCTTATTCCACCCGTCTAATCTACCCCAAATGATAGCCTTTGTTTAATTGTAATATTAAACATACTAGCAAATATATGCACCCTCCGGGTGCAAGTATTTAAGTTTTGATATAATAAAATATCATATTAAATTAGAAAGGCTAATGAAACTGACTAAGAATGCAGATAAAAAGATCTGCAACAGAGGGGGTATAATCGAAAATAGAACTAACTATTCCATCATTTTCCATTACTCCCCTCTTTCATTGGTAAATTTTCCTAATTTAACTATTTAGTTAAAATAGGAAGTAAAGGATAATATTACAGTTATTTCTTCTTGTAAATAAATTTCTTTCAAGATTTATCCACGAGATTTTTGTTTATATTTCTTAAGATAAAACCAAACAATTAGAAATCAATAATATCAAGCACATATTTATTAAAATAAAATTTTAAATATCAATATGCAAATTAGCCTTCTCGTTCAAACTGTAAACCGCTATTTTGTTGTATATATAAATACAATTGCATGTTATTAGTACGTAGATATGGTCAACAGTATTAATAATGTAATACAATTTTTATTAATAACTGAAGGTTTAAAAGAATGAAATCATGGAGAATTTGACGTAAATAATTAAGGGAATTGTGACTTGAGTAGTAATATAGTTTCGGTTACAGATTTAGAAGTCTTTGATTTAAGGGAAATAACAGGTAACTTTAAATGAAAAGACCATTTTTTGATAAACCCTGATAGGAATGGGGATGTGGACTTTGTTTAAATGTAATATTAAACATATTTAGAAGTCTTTGATTTAAGGGAAATAACAGGTAACTTTAAATGAAAAGACCATTTTTTGATAAACCCTGATAGGAATGGGGATGTGGACTTTGTTTAAATGTAATATTAAACATATTTAGAAGTCTTTGATTTAAGGGAAATAACAGGTAACTTTAAATGAAAAGACCATTTTTTGATAAACCCTGATAGGAATGGGGATGTGGACTTTGTTTAAATGTAATATTAAACATATTTAGAAGTCTTTGATTTAAGGGAAATAACAGGTAACTTTAAATGAAAAGACCATTTTTTGATAAACCCTGATAGGAATGGGGATGTGGACTTTGTTTAAATGTAATATTAAACATATTTAGAAGTCTTTGATTTAAGGGAAATAACAGGTAACTTTAAATGAAAAGACCATTTTTTGATAAACCCTGATAGGAATGGGGCTGTGGACTTAGAAAATTCTGAACAGGATGTTAAGAGTTAAGATAAAGTATGTCTTTTCTTGTCTTCCCCAAATCAAGATTGACATGAATTATTTTACTATGAGGAGATACTTATGTGTGGCCATTACAAAAAAAACATGCCTGGTCCCATCAGCATCCCCTTTGAGGGGTGCTGAGCAATAAACCCAGCCCTAGTCCCTTTTAGGCAATGGAATGGTGCTGGAGGGGGAGTGATGAAACCTCCGGGGGACCAAATGAATAATATTTACCCTCACCTAACTCAACAGGAGAGGCTCTTGAACAAGGTTAGTATCTTTTAAGATAAAATATACAGCTCTGACTACAAGAATGACAATATTCCCCTGAATTTTCTTCTTTCCACTTGAAACTGTATTAACAAGTATTATCTTGTATTATTTTGATTTTGGTTTGTTTTGTTTTACGGCATATCAACCTCAGTGGGTCATTTAATGCCGATAAAGTTTTGAAATAAATCAATTCTTAATGGATAATACAATGGAAATTCATGTCATGAACTGCTCATCCACCTGGGCGCTATCCTTAAGCATCACGGGTCGCCACCCACGGCCAACAGGTGGCCCCATTGGGGGAGTCTTACCCCTCTGCAGAGGTGCAGTCGGTGCATTCTAACGCCCCAGCCGACAGGGCGTTGTATTATTTTGAGTTTTTTTTTTGACTGTTGTCCTTATCCTTATTATTATTGTTATAGGTGATATACCCTATAGACTATAGTGGAATGCGCCGACGGTTACTATAAGTAACAGGGACAATTATGGCTTGGAGAGTAAGCCAATGCGAGTCAGCTCATAACTCTATTGTCGGACATAATTCCCACTTCTCTGTAATGTAATTGTCTACTCTTTTGTTAATACATTTTCCTACATTTGTTACCCGTCGTTTTGTTATTATTTGACCCCTTAAAACCCCACAACAATTATATACATGAACAGTTAAAACGAGATGTTCGCAAGGGGAATGTTCATAAAGCAATAGACAAGCAAGGGCTTCAAATTGGTCTACTGTATGAACAGTGCAGAAGGCTGTGTCTGAGCAGAGCTGGCCTGGTGAGTCCCAAACTGTGCATTGGTGAAATGGACCAATAAACTACCCTGTGCTCCCTGGAATAACTTGTTATGAATGTGGGAAGATGTGCAAGACTTTAGATAGACTAAAAAAACACATTGAACATTTTTTCTTTTTTTTTTCTGCTTTATCAAGCAACTAGAAGTGGCTACCTGGCATCGCCTGGGTAGAAGGGGATTTTTTAAAAGTTAGTCCCGCGGATCCATTATTACTGAATAGTGAGTTGAATCCTCATGTTAAAAAAAAAAAAAAAAAAAAAAAAAAAGACCTTGCATTGATCCAGCAACTCTGAAAAGAAATGTTAATGTCTACTATCTAAAATATTAGATGAAAAAAAAAATTCCATGCTGTTATCATTTAAATTTTATTTTTTAATTATCTTCATGAATATAAATCAAATCTTTGTTATTTTTGCTCAAAAATCAAGCCCTGTTGATATTTAATGTGTATACATATTTACTTTGTCATTAATTGTTTTATTTTCGAAGTTTCCTCCGGATATACATATACACACAACTGCCCTTTATATATGTATAGATGGCAATACTCGATCACAAGTTTGCTGCCATTATCATATACACAACATTTCAGCTGATGTGCTATCCAGTCTTCATCAAGTGTTTCTTGTCAAACTTGGGAGCCCTCATATTGTGATTGGGAGCCGTTACGGAACTTTAAATCGAACTGAAGTAATACAAATTGAGCCTCATCTCAAAATATTCTTTAAAAATTTTGTTAAATTCCAATCGGTATTTTTTGTACAAAATGAAAAAATGTCACCTCGTTAATAATTTGAAACGCAGTGTATATAGCAGTCCAAAAATAAATACGCTGAGTTGGTGAGGGCCGGTATCAAACCAGGAACCTTGTGATTCCTAGTCAAGTATTCTACCAACTGAGCTAAACCAGTCCTATTTCTCAAATAGCATAAACAAATTTCTAAATTAGGAAATTAGAAATAATTCAAATAATTTAGAAGAACTAAAAAAAAAAGCTATACAAGAGAGAAAGGTCTCCACAGGTGTTGCAATAAACATAATATTAACATTCCATAACTTTGAGAACAATAAATGTTCTATTGTTAGTAACTAGGAACCTATTAGTCAAATATTCAATAGAAAAAAAAATTAGACATTCTTTGAGGAAGTTCTATAGTCTAACATTAATTAAAAACTAAAGCTTTTTGTTCTTTGTCTTTGTCTTACTGACAAAATTAATTGGACAAAACAAATAACGTCAGCTGGTCTATCACATGATGGCCAACAAAAATATTTCATCATTAACCAGAAGTTACTCAGCAGAGAGCACATACCTTTGCCAATTCCATTGTCCCCCCCCCCAAAAAAAAAACAACTAAACAATCAGGTTTACAGATCCCAGACGATGTTATAACAAAAGTTCATAATAATTAATCAGATATATCATAAAACAAAAGACAAATATAGGTAAATATATAAATAACCTTGGCCCAATTTCATTGGTGAATATAATACCATAATCATTTGTGTATAACACAAACAAAGTTAGTTGATCATAGAAATTGTCAATATTAAGCATTTAGTTTATATAAGATGAGAAATATGGGGTTCCTGATTCGAATTGAACACGCTAACAATGTTCTGCTGCGCTAACTTATAAACCATTGTATCATTAGAGTTTATCATGGAAACTGTCAATAGTAAGCCTTTACTATTTCTCTGAATGTCTGAGATGAGGCTTGAAGATTAGTATTATCTGCGTTATTCAGACTATTGTCCCATCTTCATTGTTATTTGTACAACATTTCGGCCGATATACCCTCCGGCCTTCTTCAGTTAGAAAAATAATTAATTAAACAACTCCTACCCCAGATATGGTTAGCGGAATGAGAACAGGATACCCCCGTGGAATAAATAAAGGGTTAGGTTCAAAGTTCCGTGATGGCTCCCAAATACGACAAGAAGGTTCCCGAGTCCGACAAGAAATACCTGAAGAAGGCCGGAGGGTATATCGGCCGAAACGTTGTACAAATAACAATGAAGATGGGGACAATAGTCCGAATAACGCAGATAATATGAGTAAGCATTTAGTTTATACAAAATGAGAAATATGGGGTTCCGATGCAAATTGAACACGCTAACAATGTTCTGCTGCGCTAACTTATTAACAAATGTATCATTAGAGATGATCATGGACTAACAAGTCCATGATCAACTCGAATGATACTACAACGATACTAACTTTGGACTACAAGTTTCGAGGAAAGAAAAATTTCTTGTGTATAATACAGGGTCAGGCAAAATGATCTGACACCTGCCGAGTTATAGACAACTCCTTCGACAGTGTGTGGACAATAATGGATCCCATTTGACTGATTTAATTTTTAAAACATAATGAAACAAAATGGCATTAGATGTACTTTTCAAAAATAAAAAGCACTTTTTTGTTTCTTTACTTCATTTGCATTTTATTAAACCTACAAATGCGTCAGATCATTTTGCCTGACCCTGTATATATACTTTTTAGAATTTGTAGTAGCTAACCTAAATTTCTAAGTTGGTAGCGTGTTCGGCTGGGAACCGCAAAGTTTCTGGTTCAATACCCCTCACTAACTCAGCAAATGAATAGCACAGGGATCTGTGGGTTAAAGTGAGGGGCTGATGATAGGTGCGGTGCTCCGCCCCAGATGCTAAAAACAGTCTCCTTAGTCTAGCACTAGTGAAAAGGGGATATACTCCCTCACTGTCTGGCTGATACCGACATTAGGCCACCCCGACGACTTTACTTTTATATTCAACTTTTTAACTATTCATACAGACTAAAAATAAGAATTTATATAGTTTACATTACAGCTTAAAACCCAAAATTTACACAGAATTTAGAACAAACATGGACATGTTTACGCAAAAATGCAACAAACTTGCAGCAGAAATAAGCTAACATTAGTAGAAACAAAATCATAAATAAACATCTTTTCCTTTTCCAAGTCCGTCACAGACGACGATGACATCACTTCATGTCGTTCAACAGTTGTTGACCCTCTCTAGTGGCAAGTTAGTCCAATTCTGGACTTGCAGATGCGGTCACACACATTGCAAGGGAAATATCAGTGTATTTAGCTCACTTGGTAGAGCATCCACCTAGGAACCACAAGGTTCCAGGTTTGATGAGTTGTATGCCTTGGATGTGTGTGGTAAAGCACAGAGCTGATGGTAGATGTGACGCTCCACATCAGACACAAAAACAATCTCCATGGTCTACTGCTAGTGAAAAGTATCAGCTGATACTGACAATAGGCCACTCTGCTGATTTTACTTTTAGTATAAGACGATTGTGACAAAGCATGATACAAAAATTGTTAGTTTTGGTGATTCTGATGAAAATGCACCTCTGATGAAAAATGCACTTCTCATAGGCTGGTTGCCAACCAAGGCTAGTGAACCCAAACTACCCTATCATAATTTTTTTTATTTACCTATCGCTGAGAAGCAGCAAAATATATGCATACAAAATAAGAAAAAATTATTATATAAATATATCCAATAACAATGCCTATCCCTGACACCTACGTTTAAAAATAAAACTTCCATTTTTTTGTGTGACAAAGGATAGGAGATGAATAATTAGTAGTGTTTTGTGCTAAAAATGAATAATACCCTATAATCAATTATAATTAGTACATCACAAAGGAAACATTAATTATAAGTATAAACAATGATAATTAACCTTTAAATAAGTTTGTTAGCAAATAGATAGGAACGGTTATTGGCAGGATGCCATATATATATATATATATATATATATATATATATATATAATATACCAAACTTATTGGTAAATCCTCGCGGTGAGAAAAAAAACAGCAAATAGTTTGATTGTAAAAATATACTACCAAACATCAACCAGGAAGAAAAAAATTTTTGGAAAAAAGAAAAGACCAAGATAATCGTACCAACAAAAAATAATATATTAGTACAACATTTTGGCCAAAAGAAAAAACAATTTATATGCATATATATATATATATATATATATATATAAGATATATATATTCATACAAAACCGCCAGGAGACTAAAGCTAATGAGTAAAAAGTGCTCAATACCTAAGTAGAGCAAATAATAAAGATAAATCTAATGAGTCAGACGAACCTACTAAAAGTTTTGCTTAATGCTCTTCAAGGCTAAGATCTGACTCAGGAGTCAGATCTTAGCCAATGACAAAGGGTCATAGGATTAGATAATTTAAAAAAACATTGTGTGGATACATACAAGGGTCGATTGATAAGATAGGTTCTAATGCAGTACTTATTTGTCTAAATTTTTTTTAGAAGAGTCTTGATAATTTGTATTATTCAGATTTTTCACTGTTGTCCTCATTTTTATTGTTATATACACAATGTTTCAAAGTTCATCATTAAGGTTTCAAATCACGGTCTACCCCTTTCTCGGTGGGGCTCCAGCCCCCCCTCCTTGTAAGTCATTTCTATCTATGGACGCTCCAGTCCTTTTATATATGTAGGTTTATCTACTCTTGTATTTGTATCTTATGTATCCATGTACTCTTCTATTATGTTATCCCTTTGTATTCATGTGCTGTTATCTATTAAATGTATTGTCCCTCAACCCTTGTCGGAGTTGGATGTTCTTCAAATATTCACTTTGAATCTTACAAGCCCATACTACCCAAATATTGTTTTGTGCCAGACTTGGTCTCATATAAGCAGTAGATTATAGGGTAGGGCAGTCAAGTCGTAATGTAATGGGACAGGGTGGGGATATTGTGTTGTAACCAAGCATTTGTCTAAAGATGCTTAGCCATTTCTAATTAAATGAACAGTGCAAAATGCATAATGAACTGTTTTTAAAGAGAGAACCAAATAAAAACTTTCAGGGCATTATGCCAAAAACAACAAAGCAATCTTCCAGAGATGTTTGGCTGATGTGAATATATTGAATTAATTTAGACAGGAAAACTATATATATATATATATATATATAATATATATATATATATATATAGATAGAGAGAGAGAGAGAGAGAGAGTAAACTACAGATACGTGTTTCGAAGTATCACCTCTCATCAGTGCAGTTTTACCGTTTTAGCAGCTACCTCTGGCCGGGTTCGAGACCTGAACGAACTTACGCTCGCCAATCCTCTTACCCATACGGCCACAGTCAGCTGCCAAGCTATTTAATTGCTACATTTCTAAGTGGAAATGAACTCACCTAGAGGTCTCAAACTTTATGTAAACAAAGTGAGTTTTAGCTGAACGCCAAATGAGAGGTATTCAAAACTTGGTAGTAAGGGATGATTCTATGTGTGATTTCTAAGATACACTGTATTATTATTGTATGATCCAGTATGTATAAATACAGTGAATCTTTAAATCACTAAAGAGAGCTCAATGTATAATAAACTTTTTAGATTATATACAGAGCAATATTTATCTTAGAAAGGAAGGAAAAACTCAACACCATAATTCCATAATAAATTTATTTCGACGAAAATTGGGGCCTATATAAATCTAAGTTGATTTAATATAGCCCCTCAAAATTTCGTCTCATCAGATGGAAGATCAAGGTAATTTATATATATATTATTATTATTATTTTACAGTAACACCTGGAATATACCAATAATAAAAAATAATATATACCAATTTTAAAAGCAAGAGATTCCAACTCCATCTCTATATGATTTTCAAATGTACAAGCATTCCAAATCTTTTCAGATAACTGAATGCTCCCTTTATATTTTTTATGTTATTTCCATAAAGTTTCAGTTGATCCATCCATTCTTCAGCCTTCATCAGGTGTATAATCTGTATGAAAAAGGACTAAAAAAAAAAAATAAATAAATAAAAAAACTTTTCTGGAAAGTTCTCTTCCCAAAGTCTTAGACAGAATGGTCTAATCTAATGACTCACTGATTTTAATGCTGTCAACCTATCCAGGGTTATTTTATGCTTAGGGGTTAGGGAATCACATTCATATTTACATTTTTTCAATGGGCGTTACTTAAGAGTTTCTTTTTTCACAATCCAATTGAATATGAATCATTTTTAAATAGATCTATTTGACCCAAACGACGAGTCCATTTCTTTAACCATTACACCACGCGCTTCCAATTACTCCTATATAGGGCTAGAGATTATCGGCTGGTTAAATCCAAGGAATCTATCTTCAGAAGGAAGGCTTTTTTTCTTTCTTTTTTTTTTTTTACCTTAAAACACGAAAAGAAAATATATTTCTTCAACTTAACTCTTAACATCCTATACCGCCTCATTGCGCCCAGCCAGAAGTCTCATTTGTTTTCCTAATCTGCCCCAAACGATAGCCTTTGTTTGAATGTAATATTAAACATTTATAAGTCTTTGATTTAAGGGAAATAACAGGTAAATTTAAATGAAAAGGCCATTTTTAACCATTTTTTGATAAATCCTTATAGGAATGGGGCTCTGGACTTTAAAAAATTCTCAACAGGATGTTAAGAGTTAAACTGTTTGCATACAAAGTTGACTATCATGTGCAGAAGGGAGATGAGTTATCAGAATGAAGAACTGCTTAAGAGAAGAGAATGTTTATGTTTATGCTTTAACGTAGTAAGCAGGCAAAGAAAAACAAAGAATGACTCGAAAGAAAGTGACTAAGGAAGAGGCAAGTTGCAAATTGAATGTGAGTAGGTTATTTAATAAACATGATCTGCTTCTTCTGTTAAAATCTTGACATTTCCTCTTATCCATTACGTCTATATTCCACAAAAAACAACAGGTCTTTGAAACAAAGCCAGAAGAGATTCAAAGAAGGAAAACACAGAGATCAAGTGCAATAAAACTGACAATGTATTAAATTTAAAATAATATATATTTATATAAAAGCAATTGGTAATTTGCTTGAAGCATTTTTAAGTATGTTATAATATATTAATATTTTGAAGGCCAATACAATGCGTATGAAAAATAAAATCAAAAAGATGTTATTTTTGTCTTATCGATTTCGAAGCATGAGCTTCATCATCAGAGTTTATTTTCAGAAATGGACGTGCTTATGTTTTTATTTGTGTGGTTACAATTTCTCTTCTTATTTCCTATAAAGGCTTAAGTAATATTTCTTATTTCTTATGAATAATATATTTTTATATATTTATTTTATATCTGTATAGTTTTATTTTATTAAATACAAATATTAATTTTTATTAAATATAAATATTATTAATAATATATATTAAAGTAATTAATAACTTTTAAATTACTTAATTAATAATCTTTAGTAAATAATATAACAAATATTAAATACAAATATTATATATATATATATATATATATATATATATATATATATATATATATATATATATATATATATAAAATAATATATTATTATTAAATAATCTTGACATTTCCTCTTATCCATTACGTCTATATTCCACAAAAAAACAAAAAAAACAAAAAAGAACAACAGGTCTTTGAATCAAAGCCAGAAGAGAATCAAAGAAGGAAAACAGAGAGATCAAGTGCAATAAAACTGACAATGTATTAAATCTAAAATAATATAAATAATATATATTTTATATATTTTTATATTCTATATCTGTATAGTTTTATTTTATTAAATACAAATACATTTATTAATTCTTATTAAATATAAATATTATTAATAATATATATTGAAGTAATTAATAACTTTTAAATTAATTAATAATCTTTAGTAAGTAATATAATAAATATTAAATACAAATATTATATATATATATATCTTAAAATAATATTATTATTAAATAATCTTGACATTTCCTCCATTACGTCTATATTCCACAACAAACAAAAAAAAAAAAGAACAACAGGTCTTTGAATCAAAGCCAGAAGAGAATCCAAGAAGGTAAAAAGACAGACCAAGTGCAATAAAACTGACAATGTATTACTTAGCCTAGAAAAATGTAAATTCTTCTGGAGCTAAAATTATCTAGTGAAATTTTTACATCTTACTTTTCCTCCTTAAGATGTTTAACACGAGAGTCAGAATCGGCTGATCAAGAGGTCCAAAAAAATGTGAGAGATGCAAAGCGTAACAAGAATGGAATGGTAAGCAGCAAAAGTCCAGGATCTTCTACATCCCTTCTTTTTTTTTTTTCTTTGGTAAACAGAGCGAAAAGAATCTTTGAGTTCTTGACCAGATATTGACAAAACTACTTGTACAAACATCTAAAACATCTGGAATTTGGCAAAAATAGTATAATGCTAAATCATCATATATATATATATATATATATATATATATATAATATATATATTGGTTAGGAGGTTGATTTAGAAGGCTATCACAATGCAGGTGTAAAGAAAAAATAATAATACGGTAACAATGATGTTGTATGTTAACCTGTATTTAATTCTTGAATTTTCGAGATAATATCTCTTTTTCAAAAGATCACTGGAACTGAAGCAGTATAGTTATGGCATTTCTTTTTAAATTAATTTTTTTTTTTTATTCATTTAAAAAGAAATGCCATAACTAGACTGCTTCAGTTCCAGTGATCTTTTGAAAAAGAGATATCTCGAAAATTCAAGAATTAAATACAGGTTGATACACAACATCATTGTTACTGTATTATTATTTTTTCTTTACACCTGCATTGTGATAGCTTTCTAAATCAACCTCCTAACCAATATATACATAATGCTTCAAGCAAATTATAAAACTCTCTTTTATATATATATATATATATATATATATATATATATACTTTTTAAAAAAAAACTATATATATGTACACATACACTTTCTAAAAAAAAAATTATATATATATATATATATATATATATATTCAAACCATATCTTATATATATTAATTATCATATACTCAAAGAGTGTGTAGGATCGCCTCATCAGTTCTGTTATTGCCATCATAAGTTTTAGGTCTTCCAACATCATATTCACTCTTCTAATTGACCCTATACATATATTTATATTTTCAAACCATATATAAGGTTCTGAATTTTATCTCCACTTTAATAACCATAAAAAATATATTAGGAATAATTCCTATCATTTTAATGTAGACAAACATTTTAATCTGCCAAATTATATTGTAGAAATAATGTTAAATGCATTTTTCTAGTTTCTTCACAATATAATCATGGAAAATTTTCAAGTGAATGTATCCTTGAATTAAATGCAGGTTTCCCTTTCTTAACCATGTCCAAGTCTTTTCATGTGCAACCTCTTCTATTTGTCGTTTGAAGCGTCCATATAATTGTTTTTCTTCCCATTTTTGTTTTTTAGTCTTTGTTGTTTTTCTGTTTGTCCATCTGTCACTTCTACTATTGTTGGCCGTCAGTAGTTTGTCTTTGCTCTTTCTTGTGTAATCTTCAAGTTGTTGGATTGTGGTTTCTACGCATTCCTCTATGTTGGCAAGACCTCTTCCCCCTTCCTTTCTTGACACATATAATCTATCTCTATCATCTCTAGGGTGGAGAGCCTTGTGCAGGGTCATTAATTTTCTCGTCCTTTGGTCAATCTGTCTTAGTTCTTCTTTTATGCATTTTAAGAATGGTCCTGAGTATCTTATAATGGGGATTATTTTCACTCCTTTTGAGTTTTTCACATCAACGTTAGCTGATGGTATTCCACTGGAGTCTGAGTGACAACAAGTCTCCTCAGGTCTCTAAGACTCTTCTGAGTATTCTAGACGATTGCAGTAGTCTCAATTCTTCCTCAGATTTCTAGATCCTTCAATCTTTTTTCCAAGTTTATTGGTACCATTCCAAGTGCACCAACTACAATTGATACCACTTTCACACTCATATTCCACAGCTTTTTCAATTCTCTGTATTATTATTATTTTTCAGGATTAAAAAAAGATTTAGTCATTCTTTAAAAAAAAATTATTTTTGTAGAAATACTAAGTAAGATAAAGACTGGATTTAAAAAAAAAATATTTTTGTAGAAATACTGACTGTTTATTTTTGTAGAAATACTATGTTTATTTTTGTAGAAATACTGACTATGTTTATTTTTATAGAAATACTGACTATGTTTATTTTTATAGAAATACTGACTATGTTAGGCCATTTTTCAAGATTCACTAAGTAAGATAAAGACTGAATTTTTTTTAAATTTTATTTTTGTAGAAATACTATGTTTATTTTTGTAGAAATACTGACTGTTTATTTTTGTAGAAATACTGTTTATTTTTGTAGAAATACTGACTGTTTATTTTTGTAGAAATACTGACTATGTTAGGCCATTTTTCAAGATTCACTAAGTAAGATAAAAACTGGATTAAAAAAAAAAAAAAAAAAAAAAAAAAAGAACTTTAAAGTATATATGCAAATGTAAGTGTTCACGCTACATTTTTGAACAACTGTTGCATGTCATATTTATTCCACCTCTACACATTCCTAAATTCAAATTCTAATATCAAACAATTTATGCCGATAAAGAACATGGGAGTGTCCAAAAATTCTATATACATTTTAGTATATATTATACATTTATTGTGCTCCTATGCATCAAATGGTCACAATAAAATAGACAAAAATGTACATATTTTTGTCAAAATATCTCAAATAATATGCATATTTTTGTCAATTTCTTTATCTTTTTTTTAAACTTGGTTTCTACTTGGTTGGTTTCGAAAGCTATCACAATGTCAGTGTAAAGAAAGATGAGGTAACAAGAATGTTGTTCATTTACCTGTGATAAATTACATGTAAATGAACAACATTCTCGTTACCAAATCTTTCTTTACACTGACATTGTGATAGCCTACAAAACCAACCTCCAAAGTAAATATACACACAGGTATTGTCCTCATCTTTATTGTTATCTACACAACATTACGGACAATGTGCCCTCCACCCTTCTTCAGGTATTTCTTGTCGGACTCGGGAACCTTTGTTATTTTCAATAAAACATGCCTACAAGAGAATTTACTGCGTAAACATACATTTTATATATAAGTCGTCGTGTTGCCATAATGTCCGTATCAGCCAAACAACAAGGGAGTCTATCCCTTTTTCACTAGCACTAGACCAAGGAGATTATTTCAATATCTGAGGTGGGCGCAACACTTACCATCAGCTCCTCACTTTACTGTACAGATCCCTGTGTTACTCATATGCTGAGTTGGCGAGAACCAGTTGTTGAGTATCTGGCCGGCATCCTTGGCCAGATGTAAAAGAACTTAAAGTAAATAAGTAAGTAAGTCAATAAGTGCTGTGGTACTGTTTCCTTTAGTAAGTGAATAAGTCCCGCGATACAATACTACGTTCCGACGTCCAAGATCCAAGTGGCAATGAGCTAAGATTAGAATCAGGCAATTATATATACAGCAGCAGCACTGCCAGTGATTGGACAATAGGAATTTTTCCCAGGTCACGTGCTTATAGGCGAGTCTATAAGTATAAGTGACCGTCCGGCACACGCCTTATATACCAAAAAACTCCAACACCAGTATCAAACCAGGAACCTTGTGATTCCTAGACGAACGCTCTACCAACTGAGCTAAACCGGCCCTATATATATATATATACATACATCCATACGTACTCACACACACTCACTTTGGCATTTCACTGTGTTTCTGGCAAAGTCCAGATGTTTCAGATAGTTTTGTCAATAGTCTTTGTCAAAAACTGAGATCAATGGAAAGGGTAATGCTAAGAATAACTTTAAGAGATAAAAATCAGATTAGCAAAGGTCAGAGAGGTCAAGATAAAGAGATATAGAAATTATTAAATCACAAAAATAAAAGTACATAGGATACATAGCTAGAAAGGACCATAACAGTGTAAAATGTTAATAGAGTGGTGACCAAGAAATAACAAGTACAGTAGAAAATAACCAGACAGCACAGAGATAGTGGATTTTACTAGTAAGACATGACAGAAGTGCTAGCACAATCAAGGTTATCATAGAAGAAATTGGTTTTGTTTGGTTTGTTTTGTTTTATGGCATATCAACCTCAGTAGGTCATTTAATGCCGATAAAGTTTTGAAATAAATCTATTCTTAATGGATAATACAATTTTTTTATAAATACATTTTTCTATTTAACCCATAGGTGGGACCCTAACAGGTACTACCACTCCGGGTCAGAGTGGACCAGGGAGCAATGGTGATGAAGGGGTGCTCCACATTCCCCAAACCTCCAAAACTGGAACCTCACCATCAGATAGAGTTTAACGTCATTCTCAGGACATGTAGACCCGCAGCCACCGCCTTCTAGCACCCATATGATAAAAAGGGGTTGGGGCTTGCCATAAGGGCAATAGAGTTGGGAAAATCATATAGGTGCTAGGGCTTGACGTGACCAGCCGATTGATCGGAGGGGGCCTCTCCGACCGCCCGTCTAGCCCAAGATGAAGAAATTGGAAAAGGCCTTTGTCCAGTAGTGGATGTTGTAGAATAATCATACTAAGTTCCAATTACCATTGAATTGGTAAGACAAGGCAACAAGTAGCCGTAACCCAATACGGATCTCTAACCTTGTTGCAATCCTACTGCAGAATGCCAGAGTATTTATGAAGCCTCATAACATCATAGAAACCAAGCAGCCAATCAGGACTCGAATGGAATCACCTAAATACATGAATGGACTATTCTTGAGTTCCATATGTACCAGCTGTCTTGGGCACTAGTTCGGTTGTGTTTAGCCAGTTGCTGTTTGCTGTCCAAACGAACAGTATACAGACTGACCTCAACAGATGTTGGTTGGTTGGTGGGATTTTATGGCATGTCAACCTTTGTTGGGTTATTTTATGCCGAAAATGTTTTGTTTTATCCATTCTTCTTGAGTATTCAAATTTTCTTTTTTAGACTCATTTAACTATCTCACCCATAAATGGGACCCTAATAGGTACTACCACTCCAGGTCAGAGTGGACCTGAGAGTAATGGCAATGAAAGAGTATTCCACATTGCCCCGAGCTCCAGAATTGAAACCACCACTAGATATAGTTTAACGTGATACCTAGGACACTTTAAGACTCACTGCCACTGCCTTCTAGCACATATATGATAAAAAGCAAATCCACAACTAGTGAATAGCGAGATTGATCCTCACTGGATGGCACACACTTGTAATCTTGTGTCACATCCTACTCGTGGCAAATGGGTTGGGTAAATACAGGGTGTCCCATTATGATGTAATGGTTAACAATATGTGAATCTAACTATTCTCCCTCCAGCTATGGGTATATAGTAGAACATGTGTTGACTCATGAGTTCTTTAAACTTGATATGACAACTGGTCTGACCAGACAAACAAACATTTACTAATTATTAATAAAAAGTAAAAGTCGACGGGGCGGCCTAAAGTCGGTATCAGTCAGTCAGCGAGGGAGTCTATCTAATTTTCACTAGCACTAGACCAAGGAGATTGTTTTAGCATCCGAGGTGGAGCGCCACACATACCATCAGCTCCTTATTTTACCGCACAGATCCCTGTGCTACTCATACGAGGACCGGTATCGAACTAGGAACCTTGTGGTTTCTAGCCGAACGCTCTACCAACTGAGCTAACCCGGCCCTATCTAATTATGATGTAATGGTTAACAATATGTGAATCTAACTATTCTCCCTCCAGCTATGGATATATAGTAGAACATGTCTTGACTCATGAGTTATTTTAACTTGATATGACAATTGGTCTGAAAGGGAAAACCACTTGTACTTGTTTCACATCCTGCTCATGGGAGAGTGGTTGGGTAATACATCAAACAGACCAGACAAACAAACATTTCCTAATTATTAATAAAAAGTAACAGCCGACAGGGCGGCCTAATGTCGATATCAGCTAATCAGCGAGGGAGTATATCCCCTTTTCAATAGCGCTAGAACAAGGAGATTGTTTTTTAGCATCTGAGGTGAAGCACTACACCTACCATCAGCTCCTTACTTTACCGCACAGATCCCTGTGCTAATCATACGCTGAGTTGGCGAGGACCAGTATTGAAATAAGAACCTTGTGGTTTCTAGCTGAACACTCTACCGACTGAGCTAACCCGGCCCCTTTTATTATTATTTTATTAATATAGATATTTAATATGTCAAAAAGCAACTCTAATGCAGATAAAAAAATTAAGTTCTCATGTCGAATTACTCTTTAACTCTTAACATCCTATACCGCCTCATTTCACCCAGCTGGAAGTCACATTCATTTTCCTAATCTGCCCGGAATGATAGCCTTTGTTTAAATGCAATATTAAACATACTAGCAAAATAAAAAACACCCTCTGGGCGATGTAAAAATAAATTTGTGAAACATATTGCCTGAGGGGTGGGAGTTAAAAATTCAATGTCAGCGAGTTTGTACCCTAAGTAAGTAAAATCATCAAATTCATTAAAGGATTAAAAAATAAAACAATTTGAAATGTAAACTTTAAATATGTATCAAAATAAAACAAACTATATACAGATATATAATACCAGTCATGTAATTATTAAAACTTGTTTTAAAAAAACAATGAGGACTGTCTAATGTTGCATGTTCAAATTTTGAGTGCATCTATTCTATGTTATGACGATTTTGGGTAATGTGACGTAAGCAGTGACGTAATTTTTGTTACAGACAAAAACCGGAAGCAAATCTCCATTATTAATAGATATAGAAGTTTTTGATTTAAGAGAAATAACAGGTAACTTAAATGTAAAGGCCATTTTTAGCCATTTTTTTGATAAGTCCTTTCGGAATGGGGCTATAGACTTAGAAAATTCTCAACAGGATGTTAAGAGTTAATAGCCAGTTTAGGGAATTAACTTTTCTACAACTATTTATATAAAATAATATTATATATATATAAATATATACTTCTAAACTCTACAGGTGTGGAAAAAAATCAGGTAATTCAGTTTTTCAAGATAAAAATAAAAAATTTTCAAACTGACATCTGGGGAAAACATTTGTTTTTTAAAGAAAAACACGGCACATCTGTACTTTCTGAAAATAATCATCAGATTCATATGTTGTGGCCAAAAGGAAAAATACCGGAGGAGTTTTCTAAGTTGTTTATGTAAAAAGTGCTCAATTCATTAGGTGTTTATTTTGCAGAGGGGTGTTTTTAAAAGAGATGGGGAGGTTCGTTTGTTATGTAACACATAGAACTTTAGTGCTCATTGATATTAACCAGAGCTTTTTAAAAATCTACAATATCAAAAAGATATGAATATTGCCTCAGTGTTTTGATCGTTTTCCTCGACCAATAAAGATGAAAGACATTTTGAATTTGGGTTAATAAGTAATTTTCCAACCTTTTGAATTAAAAGATCCACTCCTCTGCCTCGGGGCCAAATGTTAGAATTTTATAAAATCTTAAACGCCTAAGAAGAAACTTGTTTTCAACTGGGTCAAATGGTGAAGAAAGTTATAGTTAAATATTTGATGTTTCCCCCACCAAACTTTTTTTTTTTTAAATTTTTTTTTTTATCTAATACTCCCAGCTTAACATGGGTTTGGTTTGTTTTGTTTTGTTTTACGGCATATCAACCTCAGTGGGTCATTTAATGCCGATAAAGTTTTGAAATAAATCAATTCTCAATGGATAATACAATTTTTTTATAAATACATTTTTCTATTTAACTCATAGATGGGACCCTAACAGGTACTACCACTCCGGGTCAGAGTGGACCAGGGAGCAATGGTGATGAAAGGGGTGCTCCACATTCCCCAAACCTCCAAAACTGGAACCTCACCATCAGATAGAGTTTAACATCATTCCCAGGACATGTAGACCCACAGCCACCGCCTTTTAGCACCCATATGATAAAAAAGGGGTTTGGGCATGCCATAAGGGCAATAGGGTTGGGAAAATCCTATAGGTGCTAGGGCTTGATGTGACCAGCCGATTGATCGGAGGGGGCCAGCTTAACATGGAAGCAGTGCTTATACGTTATACTCTAGAGGCATGTGGTGTAATGGTTACAGTTGAAGGAAATGGACTCGTCGACCCGAGTTCAAATATTGGACAAGGCTGTTTGCATTTCGCATAGCACTAATACCTACAGGAAAAGTAAGCATCCAACTACACACCCTACAGCTATGGGTAAATAGAAGGGCAAACTGGGCTCTTTAACCTTGGTTAAGCAACAATTCTAAGAGAAAGAAAACTGAATTCAAACCTGTTAAATTCAGCTTAACAAATTGACCTTATGTCACATCCTACTGGTGCAGAGGGGTTAGTAGATATGGAGGCACGTGGGCTAGTGGTTAGAGTCGTAGGAAATGGACTCATCGGTTCGAGTTCAATTCCTAGATGAAACTGTTGGCATTTCACATAGCGCTAATACCCTTGGGAAAGGTATGAATCCATATATTCTCCCTCCAGCTATGGGTTAAATAGTAGGGCAGACTGGGCTCTTTAAACTTGGGTAGGTAACCAGTCTAGGAGAGGGATAACTCTGAATTCAAAATTCCTGAGGGCAGTCGTTGATTGGGTTCATGGCATTCCTTGATGTACCAATTCTTTCCTATCGACTGTGCCAAAAAGTGTGGAATGGTCCCACACAAGCCTTCACCACTATAAACAAATCACTGTGTTGGTTGTTCACTGGATGAACACTCATGCGTCGAAAATCGACGAGAGAGTCCATGTTTTTTAATATATATATATATATATAATATATATATATATATATATATATATATATATATATGTGTGTGTGTGTGTGTGTTAAGACAAGAGATTCAGAGAGGATTAACATCAAAGAAGTCCCACTGCTAGATCACTGAAGTTAAGCAGCAATGAGTTTAGGTATTACTTTGGTGAGTGACCAGTTAATAATAGCAGCGATTACTCTAAGAACATGGGCATCGACTGCTGGTACATGGCAAGTTTTGTTTCACATTATTATACTATAACATTTAACATAAAAATGTTGGCGCTTAATTAAACACAATAGTTGTCTATAAAGAAATAAAAAGAGAAAAAAAAGAAGGATAATTAGACTCAAGTGAAAAAAATGTCAGAATATTATATAAAACTATATCTACTTCCAGGGCCGGGTTAGCTCAGTCGGTAGAGCGTTCGGCTAGAAACCACAAGGTTCCTAGTTCGATACCCGCCCTCGCCAACTCAGCGTATGAGTAGCACTGGGATCTGTGCGGTAAAGTAAGGAGCTGATGGTAGGTGTGGCGCTCCACTTCAGACGCAAAAATAATCTCCTTGGTCTAGCGCTAGTGAAAAGGGGATAGACTCCCTCACTGCATGGGTGATACCGACATTAGGCCGCCCCAACGACTTTACTTACTTACTTATATCTACTTAAAAACTGTGTAGTGATTATTGTCATAGGAAACAAATAGCAAGAGAGTCAATTTGGCTGGTTGGTTTATTGATTTTAACGGCATATCAACCCATCTGGGGTTATGTCATGGCTAATGGTTAGGAAGTAATCTATGTTGTGTATTTATATTTATACATTTCAGTAATTGGTTTTAACAATGTGTTAGCACCATTGGGGATCATGTTGCATGGTATTGATTAAGTTCATGTCTATATTCTATGGTATAATTTTATTTTCCTCAAAAAAGTACAGAATGTCCTCCATGTTGACATTTTCAAATAGATCTTTCATATTGTTTGCATTAAAATAACGTTTTCTGATGTGAGCAAAATATATGCATTCCATGAATAAGTGTTTAACTGTCAAAGGGGTTTAACATGTTTCACATTGTGATAGTAATTGGTTTTAACAATATGTTAGCACAATTGGGGATCATGTTGTATGGTATTGATTAAGTTCATGTCTATATTCTATGGTATAATTTTATTTCCCTCAAAAAGGACAGAATGTCCTCCATGTTGACATTTTTAAATAGATATTTCATATTGTTTGCTTTAAAATAACAGTTTCTGATGTGAGCAAAAAAACTACATTATTAATAAAATGTCAAAGGTATTTGATGTGTTTCACATTGTGGTTGTTGTTCTTATTTGAGTATACAGGAGTGCGTTAGTCTTGTGTGACCAATGCGTAATCGGGACACAATGACTTGTTCCTTTCTAAACTTTCTTTCTTTAATTTGGTCCCCAGTCTCCTAAAGTGGGTTTGCTGTGTTGTTGGTATGCCATCAGGATGAAGAGAAAATACAATAGTTAGCTTTTGAATTAATTTTTTTTTTTTTAAGTCTTTACAATTTTAAAAAAAAAAAAGAATTGAAACATGTTTAAGATAACAAAATCCTTCAAGCTAAACTTTTTAATTCAACAAATTTGAAAAGTCTGTTTTGCAAAGAATAACAAAGACATGTGGAAGAAAAAGAAAAGTGAAATAAGTGAATAGGAAAATGTCCGCTTAGTTGGCTAACGACTAAAAGATGAAACATTTTCTCGATTCACGTCAAGTGTAAAGGTGAGCTGAAGGAGAAACAAATTTCACTAAAAATGACACAAGAGAAAACAACAACTCACCATCTGGTGAAATGCACAATTGCAAAATATACAGATAATGCACAGAAGAAGAACACAAAAGAACTCCCAGTTACATTACTTTGACATGACTGGATTTTGTATAGGAGCCGCTACAAAGGTGAGTTAAAAGATAATGCCATCTTGTTTAGGACAGGTATAATTACCAACACAGGAACATGTATCATACATCAAAATAAAGCTGGTCCTCTGTGGATCACATCCCTACTTCTCCACATAGGTGAGTCAAAATGTAATGCCATTTTGTTTAGGACAGGTATAATTACCAACACAGGAACATGTATCATACATCAAAATGAAGTTGGTCCTCTGTGGATCACATCCCTACTTCTCCATATAGGTGACTCAAAAAGTAATGCCATTTTGTTTAGGACAGGTATAATTACCAACACAGGAACATGTATCATACATCAAAATGAAGCTGGTCCTCTGTGGATCACATCCCTACTTCTGTATATATGTACAAGGGTGATTCAAAAAATAATGCCATTTTGTTTAGGACAGGTATAATTACCAACACAGGAACATGTATCGTACATCAAAATGAAGCAGGTCCTCTGTGGATCACATCCCTACTTCTCCACATGGATGACTCAAAAAAATAATGCCATTTTGTTTAGGACAGGTATAATTACCAACACAGGAACATGTATCATACATCAAAATGAAGCTGGTCATCTGTGGAGCACATCCCTACTTCTGCATATATGTACAAGGGTGATTCAAAAAATAATGCCATTTTGTTTAGGACAGGTATAATTACCAACACAGGAACATGTATCATACATCAAAATGAAGCTGGTTCCCTGTGAATCACATCTCTACTTCTTCACATAGTCACTGTTTCTCTCAAGAGCAATTTTCCACCTTCGAATGAGAGCATGTATCACTGTCCCATAAAATTCTGTTGACTGTTCTTTGAGCCACTTCTTTACTACATATTTCACTTCCTCTTCCCCAGAAAAGAAGGTTTAAGAGACAAACATTATTCGAGTGACAATTAATAAATTGCAGCGTTTTTATTTAACTACCTTGTACCCCATACAGTGAAATTCATTTCCAAGAAAATATTGAAATGTATTTAAAGGTAGCTGGAAATGGTGGGAGAAGAAAAAAAAAACACTGGGATGCATGGATACGATTTATATGGGTCAGTGACACAGGGACGTGTACTTATATATATTATATATATATATATAATATATATATATATAGCACATGGGCAGAGTCAATTTTAAATTTGGGAGATCCTTCTGACAGACTGTGTGTGTGTATATATATACATACATACACACAACTGAAAAGGCATGGCTGCTATTACTCAAAGACATACCTCCTACCTTCCCACTGCAACTAGCACCTGTACAGTGTCAATTTTAAATCTGGGATATCATAATGAGAATTTTAATGAAAGATAGATAATGGATGAATGACCAAAAGAAAAGGGGGGAAAAAAGACAAAACCTGATATTATCTACAACAGCAAAATATTAAAAAAGGCGGCATCATATGACAGAACAGTGTCTGTGAGTGTGTGTGTGTGCAAGTGCAAATGAGTGTGCCTGCGTGTGTGTGAGTGAGAGTGAGTGAGTGAAATTCTCACAAAAAAAACCTGTTCATCAACTCAGAATTGGAGCATTGAAAAGCACAAATAAAATATGCCAGACAAATTAATAAACAGTCCAGTATCGGCTGCACATGCATATGTATGTATGTATATATATATATATATATATATATATATATATCTTATTATAATGGAGATTGTGTTTTTCTGTCTGTAACCGAAACTAAATTCCTACTCAAGTCACAATTCTCTTAGTTATTGACATCACATTCTCCATGATTTTATTTTTATCTAAACCTCAATTATTAATAAAACTGTCTTACATTATTAATACTGTTAACTATGTCTACATACTGACAACATGCAATTATATTTATATATACAACAAAATAGCGGTTTACAATGTGAACGGGAAGGCTAATTTGCATATTAATATTAAAAAATCGAATTTAATAAATATGTGCTAAGTATTATTGATTTCTAACTGTTTGGTTTTATTTTAATGAATATAAGCAAAAATCTCTTCAATGAATCTTAAATGAAATCCATTAACAAGAAAAAATAACTATCATTTTATTTTTTACTTCCTCTTATAACTAAATACTTAAATTAGAAAAAATAACAATGAAAGACGAGAGTGATGGAAGAGTAAGTTTCAGTTGTTCCATTTTTTTATTATACTCCCTCTGTTTCAAATCTTTTATTATACTCCCTCTGTTTCAAATCTTTTTATCTGTATTCTTATTTAGTTTCATTAGCCTTTCTAATTTAATACAATATTTTATTACATTAAAACTTAAATACTTGCACCCGGAGGGTGCATATATTTGCTAGTATATAAAATAAATGTTCACTCTGATGAAGGTCTATTCTTGTATGTGTGCGAAATATTTTCACACACATAAACTGACCGAAACACATGTGTAAGTGATATCGATTAATGTGATATCGATTAAATTCATTTTATCCATTTACTTTTCTTTTCTTTACTCATTTTTCCTCATATTGTCGGATTCAATTCCTTTTCCATTTTTACATATATATATTATATATATATATATATATATAACTAATGAGGAAAAATAGATACACCCAGATGCATACATTCTTGCAGGTAAAACAGTCTTGTTAACTCTACTGTTTTGTAATTTACTTGACAATCTAAAAACCTATAATAATTAGGAAGAGATTGTTTGTTTCACATCTATAGATAACCAAAATAATTTCATGTAGGTATTTACCCAACTCTTCTGCCATGAGTAGGATGTAACACAAGGTCATTTTTGGTTTGGTTTGTTTTACAGCATATCAACCTCAGTGGGTCATCTAATGCCGACAAAGTTTTGAAATAAATCAATTCTTAATGGATAATACTATTTTTTTTATAAATACATTTTTCTATTTAACCCATAGATGGGACCCTAACAGGTACTACCACTCCGGGTCAGAGTGGACCAAGGAGCAATGGTGATGAAGGGGTGCTCCACATTCCCCAAACCTCTAAAACTGGAACCTCACCATCAGATAGAGTTTAACATCATTCCCAGGACATGTAGACCCTCAGCCACCGCCTTCTAGCACCCATATGATAAAAAGTGTTGGGGCTTGCTATAAGAGCAATAGGGTTGGGGCAATCATATAGGCACTCGGGCTTGACGTGACCAGCCGATTGATCGGAGGGGCCTCTCCGATCACCCATCTAGCCTAAGTGGAGAGTTGCAGGTCATAGACTGCTCAATCCACCATCACGGGTCGCCACCCACAGCCAACAGGTGGCCCCATTTGGTGGAATCTTACCCCTCT
Organism: Doryteuthis pealeii; assembly: GCA_023376005.1. Classification (NCBI taxonomy): domain Eukaryota; kingdom Metazoa; phylum Mollusca; class Cephalopoda; order Myopsida; family Loliginidae; genus Doryteuthis; species Doryteuthis pealeii. Next base: position 91,306,584 of record CM042158.1, on the reverse strand, counting down.
GCAGAGGTGCAGTCGATGCATTCTAACGCCCCACTGACAGAGCGGACAAGGTCATTTTTATTTATTCTTTTAGCAGGGTACTGCTAGTTTGTGTCAGTACTATTGCATGGTTGCACCACTTAAACTTTAACAAAATGCCTGAAGAAAAACATAGATGGGAACAATCAAAAGATACTGCATTCTGTTTTGAACAAATCCTGGAAGCAGCAGCTGTATGGCCACTCACCTCCCATCTCACAAACTATCTAAGTAAGACATGCTGGGCACTGCTAGAGAAGTAAGGAAGAACTCAAATGAGACAATCACCTCTGGACACCTACACATGAAAACATCAGTGTTGGCTTACCAGCAAAAATTTATATTCATCAGCTCTGTGGACACCGGATGCTATCTAGACTTGCTGATAGGGATGGAATGTGAGAGAGTCAAGGGGACGTGTGCTGTCAGTACACTATGATGATGAGACTGGTCGCCTAACCAAGGCTAAAGAACACAGTAAATCTGTTATGCAAATTTACCTTTTAAAATAACAATCATCATTTTTAATAGTTTCTGGTATAGATTTTTAATTGACAACAAAAATTGATTGATTGATTTAAAGGCATATCAACTAGTCTCAGGTTATTTTATGGTTAGAGGTTAGGGAATCACGTTCATATTTACATTTTTTGTGTAATTGATATTTAAGATTTTTTTTTTTTTTTTTTAAACACATGGTCCTATGAAATCCAAATAATTTTTAAACAGATCTATTTCAGGTACTACCACTCCGAGTCAGAGTGTATCTGTGAATAATAGCACTACACGAGTGATATTCGTATGAATTTTTGAGATGAGGCTTGATATGCATTAATTTGATTTTTCGACTGCTATCCTCATCTTTATTGTGGTATATAAAACAACATTTCGGCTGTTGTACTCACCTGCCTTCTTCATACGTTCTTTATGTAGAACTACACACTCACCATGTCTCCACAACTGGGACCTCACCATAAGATGCAGTTTGTGTTTGTACTATTGTATAGTTAACCACTTGGAATTTTAATGAAACATCTAGATAAAAAGCTTGATGGGAAACTACACAAGGTATTGCATTGTAATGGGTTCCAGCATGGAGATACATAAAATTTAAGTGCAGAATTAAAAAGAACATACAATTTTACATAAGAATGCAAAGTTTTATCAAAATTGTTCCAAAAATAAAGAATAGTGAAGAAATTACTAAATTTCTTGTTTTCAATTAGTCATAATTTGACATTTTTTTTTAACAAAATCATGTCCACTTTTGTACCCCCAATTTCGGGGCTTTAAATTCTCATAACCTTTGAACCACTAGGGAAATTTGCATAATTCAAAGTTCTGAACTCCATTTACAAAGCTCTATATAACTAACGTGATTAAATAACAATAACCTCAAATTTAAAAAAAATCAACTGGGAATACTAATTGTCTTGAACAAATCCTGGAAGCAGCAGCAGTAGCTGTACGTCCACTTACCTCTCATCTCACAAACCATCCTGCAAAACACCCATTTTAGCAGGGGATACAGTCAGCATCTTGTAAGTCCCACCAAACAAAAGAGATGGGGTAGGAGTTAGAGTCAAAAGTTTTATGTACAACCTCCACAGCCCTGGTTTCATATCTACAAAGGCCAAAGCTCCAAATAGATTATGATCACTGACTTATACTTCCTTTTATTGTGTTTTAAATCTACACTACACTTAACAAATAACAGGTGTACATATGTTGTATATATATATGCCATCAGAGGGTGGGGATGTGACTTAAGAGCCAATAGGGCAGCAGCTTGAAAAGACTTGGGAACTACTACACACAGTTTGGAAAGCTCTAGTCTAGTTCCTGTCTTAAGAAAAATATGTCATAGTAACAGCTTGATAAGCAATGGAACAAAAATCAAAAGTTTAAGTTGTTCAATTAAGATAAGCTTAGTAAGTCAGTTGTGACTCACTGAACTGTGGGATTTCCTTCTCATTACATTTAATTGAACTAATTCTAATCCAATCATGGTAAATTAGAAATCACATTCCTAAATCTTTTCATTCAAAGAGCCAATAAATATGGGGGGGATAAAAAAAATTAAAAAAACATCTAAAGATTAGAAGAATTTTCGGACCATATAACCTTTAGGCACCCCCTTTTTATCTCGATTAAGAAAGGACATGTTTTTAATTTACACTGTCAATATCCGGTTGTTGGTTAGGGTTAGTTGAAGACACTTGGATATCAGAAAATATTTTTCATTCAACAAATGTATATGCTGCGTCACCAGAGCATTTTATGTTATTTCTCTCATAGCATATTATCTCCTTTAAAACTTTCTAAGAACATTTTTCAACAAACTTTTTCTCCTGATCAGAGATGTTGATAGATACGCATCCTGCATCACTGATGTATAAAAATCGTATCCATGCATCCTAGTGTCTTTTTTTTTTCTTTCCTCACCATTTCCAGCTAACTGTAAATATATTTCAATATTTTCTTGGAAACAAATCACACTGTATGGGGTACAAGGTAGGGTTAGAAAGCTTTAGTTGTTTATTGATAAAAACCCAGCAATTTAATAAGAAACATTAGTTGGGACCTATCAAATTGTCTCTGGGTTTCAAATGATGGGATTATTCATGTTGGTGTGTTATTATAATTATAAAATTTTTTTTTTTTAAATCTATAAATCATCTGTTAAAACAACTGGATATTGATGGTGTAAATGAAAAACATGTCCTTTCTTAATCGAGATCAAAAAGGGGTGCCTAAAGGTGATATGATCCAAATTTTCTGACTTTGTAGATCACAAGTTCTTTCATGGTAAACTGCTGAAATTTGAACAAACATTAGAGTGAGCAATTGAGGACAACAGTTTTCCCCAAAAATCAAAATAATACATATCAACCCTCATCTACAAAAATTCATAAAAAGAGTATAAAAAAGTAAAGTCGTCGGGGTGGCCTAAAGTCAATATCAGCCAATCAGCGAGGAAGTCTATCCCCTTTTCACTAGTGCTAGACCAAGGAGATTGTTTTTGCATCTGAGGTGGAACGCCACACCTACCCTCAACTCTTTACTTTACCGCACAGATCCTTGTACTACTCACACACTGAGTTGGCGAGGGCCGGTATAGAACTAGGAACCTTGTGGTTTCTAGCCCAACGCTCTATTTGTCTCATACCCCACTTGTATGGACTGGGCACAAGGCCTCGTTTTAACGTGGGCCCACCCACAAGCCGAAGCTCATGGGTGGGAAAGAACAAAAATTGTGTCGATCTCTTCAGCATTCCCCCTCAAGGGGGGCGCCTCAGGCACTGGGCAATAAACCCAGCCCATAAAGGGCAGGTAATGCCTGGAGGGATGGCCCTCTGGGATCGACGCTAATAATTGTACTTTAACCCGGTCCAGTGGCCGAAGCACACTGGACCCCCCAAGGGGAATAGGCAAGTCTCAAAGTATACTAACTGGAACAGATACTACTAACCCGGCCCTTAAAGGCAGTATAAATAGGTATGTCAAAATAACCATTCTGGGTGTTTTTGTTCTAAATTTGTGAAGCTATTTTGGTTGTTGAGGTGGGGATGGGTGATCAACCATGGCCTACTAATATATATGGCCTCACATGTCACATCAGGTAGAATTCTATAGTCAATTTATGTCTGTTTTGAAAAATCTTAAAGCACAAACATTTGGCTAGATGGAACCGTAAGTTCTCCTCAAGAAATACTGTTTCTCTGTAGTATCATCCATATCATTATCTACCATGACATGATAATACATTTCACATTGAACCTGAAATCATAAATAAATTGTTGGTGTGTTTGTTTTGTATAATTGCAGAATTTTTAAAACTATTTTTTGTTAGTTTGTTTACACTCTTTTATTATTACATTTCTGAAGAAAAAAAAAGACAAGTTTGTATATTCTTAACATTTTTTTCAAAACAGGCATAAATTGACTATAAAACGAATTGGCCTGTTAGAATTCTGCCTACTTATGTGACATGTGAGGCCGTGGATCAATCAGTATTCACATTAGATACTTATATTTATAATTTAATCAATTTTATTTACCAAAATAAAGCATAAATAATCTTATATAGCAATTTCTAACAGTAATTAACAAAAACATAGAATGATATTATGTAACGGTTGAAATATAAAAAGGAAGCAGGAAACGTATTAAGGGATACAGACATAATGATATTAAGATTAGATATGTCACGTAACTGAAATTAAAAAATTAAAAAATAATTTCGGTTTACTTTTATTTTCAATTAATTTCAAGTAGTTCTCCAAGAAACTTAGGATAAATATATAATTCTTAATCAAATTAAAATTCAGTAAGACTTTGTCTAATTTGATATTTGAAAAGAATTTAAAAATTAAATTTTAAAAAATAAATGAAACTTCAATAACAGTATGTAACAAAGAAATACAAAGAGAGAGGGGGGAGAAAGAAAAAGGGAAAGAGAGAAAGGGAGGGAAAAGAGAAAGGGAGGGAAAGAGAAAGAAAGGAAAAGAGAGAAAGAAAGAGAAAGAAAGGAAAGAGAAAGAAAGGAAAAGAGAAAGAAAGGAAAAGAGAAAGAAAGGAAAGAGAAAGAAAGGAAAAGAGAAAGGAAAAGAGAAAAGAAGGAAAGAGAAAGAAAGGGAAAGAGAAGGAAAGAGAAAGAGAGGAGAAAGAAGAGAAAGAGAAAGAAAGAGAAAGAGAGGAAAGAGAAAGAAAGAGAAAAGGAAAAAGAGAGAGAAAAGGAAAAAGAGGAAAAAGGAAAAAGAGAAAGAGAAAGAAAGAAAAGAGAAAGAAAAGAAAAAAGAAAAAAGAAAGAAAAGAAAAAAGAGAAAGAAAAAAGAAAGAAAAAAGAAAAAAGAAAGAAAAAGAGGGAAAGAGAAAGGAAATGAATCATTCATAAACACAATAGCCAATTTGTAATGTTTTTATTGTTCTTTTTCCATTCCTCATCAACAGATAACTATCTATAATATATATTACTAAAGTGTGTGTGTGTGTGTGTGTGTGTGTGTATAAACATTTTGGGTAACAAAAGATGAACAAAAATGATGACAATAGGTATATTCATTTTATCTTCTTTTTTTTTCAACAAGTTTTGAATTTAGGTCATCATCAGGAGTTTGAATTTTGTTTAAAGGCATATCAATCTCTGTGGGTCATTTAATGCCAGAAAAGGTTATTTTGGATTTCAGTCTTTAAAGTAGTGGTTCTATGAAGATATTTGGTTATGTTTTATTATATCTTGTTGAAAAAGTTGCTTTTTTACTTTTTGCTTTTTCTAATTTTTTTTTTTTTTTTTTTTTTTTTAGAAAATTTAAAATGTTTTCAGGGTTTGTATTCCTAAAGAGCTCCCTCAGGTTTCTTGTTTGATAGTATTTGGTGCGGGTGTGTTTGAGGCTGTTACAATTTAGGAGGATATGTTTGATTGTAAGTTGTACTTTGCATGTTGAGCACACTGGGGCATCCTCCCATTTTAAAAGGTGAGAATGGATAATGTGGTTGTGCCAAATACGCAATCTGGCGAGTATTACTTTTTCTCTTCTGATTCTTCTATGGCCTGCCGGCCACTCTCCAATAGCTTCTTGCATCTCATTGAGTTTGTTTTGGGTCTGATTGTCCCATAATTTCTGCCATTTGTCGGATATAAATTTGTTGATGGCTGGTTTCAGATCTGTATATGGGATTTTTGATTTGCTCATGTCTGTTAGGGATGCTTTTTTTTTTTTAAGTATTTTTTTGGGGGGGAAAGAGTTCTTAGAAAGTTTTTTTTAAGGAGTTAACTCTTAAAGTCCTATACCACCTCATTCCACCCGGCTGGAAGTCACATTCGTTTTAACTAATCAGCCCCAAACAATAGCCTTTGTTTAAATTTAATATCAAATGTATGTAGAAATCTTTGATTTAAGGGAAATAATAGGTAACTTTAGATGCAAAGGTCATTTTTAACCATTTTTTTTAATATATCCTTATAGGAATGCTCTGGACTTAGAAAAATCTCAACAGGATGTTAAGAGTTAATACACTATGAGAGAAGTGACAAAAAATGTACTGGTGACGCAGCATATCCATTTGTTGAATGAAAAATATTTTCTTATATCCAGTGTTATCCCCTTATCTGCATCACCATTTACCAGTTACGATTTGTGTTGGAATATTTTTAGATATTTTTTTTTTTGAGAGCAGTTTACAGTGGAAATCCCTTGTGGTATTAAGTTTGATCTATGTTAAGCAGAATCCTTGTCCATTTGTCTGTGTTAAGCACGAGCAACTGACAGTCTACCATCATCTTTAAATAGTTAACCAACCACGTATTTGAGCAATTTGATTGGCCAATTCAGTCCATGCAGCCTTGAAGAGTCTATAAATTTAAGTTGTGATCTTCAGCACACCTTATATACAAAAAATATCACTTAGTGCTAATACCCTTGGGTAAAGGTATAAATCATACTCTCCCTCCAGTTATGGATAAATAGTAGGGCAGACTGGGCTCTTTAACCTTGGTTAGGTAACCAGTCTAGGAGAAGGAAAACTCTGAATTCAAACCTGTTGAACTCTACTTAAGAAATTGACCTTGTGTCACATCCTGCTCATGCAGAGGGGTTGGTAAATAAATATATACAAAAAATATTCCAACAACCATGTTCTTTCTTAATTTTTTTCAATTTCTCTTTCCTTTTAACTCATTCTTTCTTCTCTTTCTCTTTACTTTCTCTTTTCTTTTTTTTCCTTTACTCCTTTCTTTTACCCTTCGTTTCCCCCTTCTCTGCATCGCCATGTTATTTCTCAATTTTTCTATTTCTCTTTCCTTCCAACTTATTCTTTCTTCTCTTTCTCCTTTACTTTTTCTTTTCTTTTTTTTCCTTTACTCCTTTCCTTTCCCCCTTCTCTGCATCACCGTGTTATTTCTCAATTTTTCTATTTCTCTTTCCTTCTAACTTATTCTTTCTTCTCTTTCTCCTTTACATTTTCCTTTCTTTTTTTCTTTCCTTTACTCCTTTTCTTTCCCCTTACTCAAGCAATTTGTAAAGGATTTAAGTTAACCAATGCTCCCGCATTCTTAACACACCAACATGACTAATCCCATCATTTGAAACCCAGAGACAAGCTGAAATACCAATCTATATGAAAATAATACCATCAATTACAATGGGTACGATGCTGGTATACACATATTTACACTAAGTCATGTCTCTTTTTTTTCTTTTTTTTAAGTGGGATGGGGATAAGTGTGCATATGTATGCAGAGTCAAATTATCATCTATCTTCTGCAGAACAGACATCTATACTAATGGCAACAAAGTTGGAGAAAGATAATCACACATAAATGGTAGAGATACTACAATTTGTACTTGTCAGATAGCAACTGAATAATTTCCTCACATCAGAGGATTATTTTTCTTTTGTGTGTGAGTATGTCTTAGTCCTCACCAAAAGTTAATATCCAAAGCCAGAATATGAACAGAAATATACAAGTATTGGAAGACTAAAATAAAAAGTAAAAAGATTAGCATTACAAGCTAGCTTCTCCCAGTCCTCTACAGCAATAGCAGTGTTCTTCATAGCATCCTTGAGGCAGTCCTTAAACCTCAATTTGAAATTATATATATATATATATTTATATATAAGCCTAGATGCCAAAGTTGCAGCCACATACATACGGAAACCGAAATAAAAATACCCTACACAAACATAACAATCCATCCGCCACACCTAACATGCGATAGCGCTAACATCATATACTATATATACTGCACACAATGCAGAAATAGTGGATATGTGGGAGAAACATCAACACCCTTTAGACGAAGACTAAATAACCACAAATCCACTATAAATCTCAAATTCCCGCATAGTACAATAGCACTTCATTTTAACACCTTATCACACAACTTTACACACCTCAAATGCATCTTATTAGAACACGCATTTCCAACAACGCAATCTAGAAAACAATCAGAAACTAAATGGATTCTAAAATTATAAACGCACGTGAAGGGATTAAACGCAGACATCGGAATTCTCTGTTATTATAAATATAACAACAGAGACAAGGAAGCCGTTAAACAGTAATAACATTCATTTGATAAAGGGTATCTAACGAACCTGAAAATTTATGACAAAAAATAATTAAAAAATAAGTGAATCCAATACTCCATAATATCAAGTTCATTCATTTATTTATTTTTAATGCTTCATAATAACGCCCAATTTTAAAAAAAACATTTTTAAAAATATATATATATATTTATATATATATATATATATGAGAAGTAAATACACAAACGATGTGTTTTTGATATGGCTTTTTTTTAGCCAACAATTTTTGGGAGAATATGTGCTTAATTGAAGTCATACCTAATTTTGAAAGTTAATTAATTAATAATTAATTAATTAGGTGGGCATACCTATTCAAATGTAAGGCTAAACAAATCGAGAAAAATCAATCTCTGTATGTACATTTTGGCCTATTAGGCCTCATCAGCAGAGCTATAGATAGGAAGACCGCCTTGTGCGTAATTCGAACCCTGACTGTCAAGCTGACAGGCGAGGACCGTATATATACGGTCCTCGCCTGTTAGCTTGACTTGGCTCTACTTAGGTATCGAGCACTTTTTACAAATTAGCTTCTCCTAGCGGTTATATGAATATATATATATCTTATATACATATATATGCATATAAATTGTTTTTTCTTTTGGCCAAATACTATACCAATAGATTATTTTTTGTTGGTACGAATATCTTGGTCTTTTCTTTTTTTCAAAAATTTTTTTCTTCCTGGTTGATGTTTGGTAGTATATTTTTACAATCAAACTCTCTGCTGGGTTTTTTCTCTCCGCAAGGATCTACCAACACGCTTGGTATATTATATATATATATATATATATATATATATATATATATATGTATGTAAACACACACATACATACATACACACATCTATATACACAAACAAGTACACACCTACACTCAGAGATGCTGATAGGCATGCATCCTGCTCAAGCTAACTGTAAATATATTTCAATAGTTTCTTAGAAACAAATTACACAGGACAGCTTACAAAGTAGGAGTTAGCTGGCTTTATTTGTTTCTCCAGATCATAAATAAAACCCTTAAGAAACTTGGGACCCATAAATTTTCCCAGGGACTCATTCAAAGCAAATATGTGCATCGGAGGACACACTAAATTAAAACGCTAAATTAGCATCACTGAAACAGTGTAGCTCAGTCAGTAGAGCATCCACCTAGGAACCACAAGGTTCCAGGTTCGATACTGGGCCTCAACAACTCAGTGCCTGAGTAGCACAGCTTGGATCTGTGTGGTAAATTGGGGAGCTGATAGGTGTGGTGCGGCACCTCAGATGCAAAAAACAATCTCCCTGGTCTAGCGCTAGCGGAAAAGGGGATAGACACCCTCACTGTGTGGCTGATACCAACAATAGGTCACTCCAACTTTACTTTTATTATTCATTACAACTCATTATAATATCAGAACATGTGTCATAGATTTATTCTAAATGTGTACCTTATATGTTTGTAAATGAAACGCGTGGTGTAATGGTTAAAGTCATAGGAAATGGACTCGTCGCCCAGAGTTCAAATCCTGGATGTGATAATTGCATTTCACTTAGTGCTAATACCCTTGGGAAAGGTATGAATCCAACTCTCCCTCCATCTATGGATAAGTAGTAGGGCAGACTGGGCTCTTTAACCTTGGTTAGGCAACCGGTCTAGGAGAAGGAAAACTCTGAATTCAAACCTGTTGAACTCCGCTTAAGAAATTGACCTTGTGTCAAATCCTGGGGTTGGTAGCATTGGAAGTACGTGGTGTAATGGTTAAAGTCATGAGAAATGGACTCATCGCCCCGAGTTCAAATCCTGGACGTGATAATTGCATTTCACTTAGTGCTAATACCCTTGGGAAAGGTATGAATCCAACTCTCCCTCCAGCTATGGATAAATAGATAATGGATAAATAAATTTCCATGTGTAGGTATTCACAGGAGAACATTACTTATGGGTTCGTCCTTGCTATTCCAGCAGTGTCCCACACGTCTTGTTCACCTCAACCAAATTGCTTGTGCAATAGAAGACAAGTGATACATTTCTGTGTTTCTTGTGGGGTGCTACTTTCAAGATTTGTTAAGGCAAAAAAACATCCTCATGCAGTTTTCATTTAGTTTATTCTCCAAGCACTTCGTTATGGTCCATATAGTTCTGCCATACAGTAGTACTGACACAGCCACGGTTTAGAAGAATTCTCGCTTTATTTTATCAGTGAGATCAGATTTCCATACAATTGATAATTTGTCCATAGCATTCCATGCCTTTGCATGCTATAACATCCCTTTCAGTAGATGAGATATTACTAACTAGGTATGTGATTTGGTTTACTGATTTTAGGGGCTTACCCTCCATTTGTAGATGTCTCTATCTTGTTTAAAAACATGAACTCAGTTTTATCTTACTGTCCTCACTAGTCTATGCAACAGTGATTCTACTAGCTCATGTGTATCTGCTAGAAGTGCTAGATCATCTGCATAGTCTGAATCTACCCAGTCAACACTTTTGAGTTGGGTTTCTGATTAATCAAGTGTGAGGGTTTTCACAATGGGCACTAACAAAAGGGACCCAGCATTTTATGTCTTTTTCACAAGAAATGTGTCTTTTTTTTTTGGGGGGGGGGCGGCGGGTCATTTCTTTTTTGGGGGGGGGGGTCATTTGTTTGTTTGGGGGGTGGAGGGGTCATTTGTTTGTTTGGGTGGGTGGAGGGGTCATTTCTTTGTTTGTTTGGGGGGTGGAGGGGTCATTTGTTTGTTTGTTTGGGTGGGTGGAGGGGTCTTTGTTTGTTTGTTTGTTTGGGGGGTGGAGGGGTCATTTGTTTGTTTGGGGGGGGTCTTTTTTTTTTTTTTTTTTTTTTTTTAGTGTAGAGGTAAAAAAGCTAGCGAAAATCCCCAAATTATGAATCAGTATAGGGGGCTATTTCCGCAGCTGTTTTACTAAAGGAGCCCGTGTCCAACAAGCTGTTTGACAAAAACAATGTAAACAACAACAACAATGAGAGAGAAACAATGGCACCAGACTCTAGACAATTATTAGGGAATTGTTCCCTAACAAACACACATTCATATAAAATAGAAACCATGCTGACATTTGGAAGCGTGTTTGGGGGGGAAAAAAGATCCGTTCGCTCAATGTTCAAGAAAAAGAGAATGTCAGGGTAGTTAGGGAAAAGTTGAGAATGCCATACGCCCAAGACAGTAATGTAGATATTGTCCTTTTTTAGAAATGATGCCACTTTACCACCGCCACCACCCACCCCCACTTCCTACTCTTGCCAAACAAATGAGAGAGAGAGAGAGAGAAAGAAAGAGAGAGAGAGAAAGAGAAACAAAGAGAAAAAGAAAAAGAGAAAAAAAGAGAGAAAGAGAAAGAAAAAAGAGAGAAAGAAAAAGAGAGAGAGAGAAAAAAGAGAACGAGAGAGAAAAAGAGAAGAGAGAGAGAAGAAGAAGAAAAAGAAGAGAGAGAAAAAGAGAACGAGAGAGAAAAAGAGAAAGAGAGAGAAAAAGAGAAAGAGAGAGAAAAAGAGAGAGAGAGAGAGGAGAGAGAGAGAGAGAGAGAGAAAAAAAAGAGAAAGAGAGAGAGAGAGAGAGAAAAAGAGAGAGAGAAAGAGAGAGAGAGAGAGAGAGAGAAAGAGAAAGAGAGAGAAAAAGAGAACGAGAGAGAAAAAGAGAACGAGAGAGAAAAAGAGAGAAAAAGAGAGTGAGAAAAAGAGAAAAAGAGAGTGAGAAAGAGAAAAAGAGAGTGAGAGTGAGAAAGAGAAAGAGAGTGAGAAAGAGAAAGAGAAAGAGAGTGAGAAAGAGAAAGAGAGAGAAGGTCATTAAGAGACCAATTACAAAATGACAGGAAACAGATGAACCTCAACCATAACACATTGTTGATCTTTGTTTTAACCCATCATAAGTGATAGGAAGAGGAAAGAATGATGAACAAGTTGGAAGAAGAAAACAAAATGGATGCTCATATTACAAACCATTTTGATTGTTGTTTTACAAGAGGGAAAAATCCAGAGAGGAAAAAGGAAAAAAAAAAACTGTCCAGGTCACCATTTTTTTTTTTCTAACTTACAATGTCCAATGACAAATGAAAAAGGACAGTCTAAAACTATCCAAGTAGAGTTTTTTTTTTTTTTGTTGTTTTTTAGAATTTTTTTAAACCCTTTTGATACGGCGCATTCAGCAACTAATTTAATAGCTTAAATGCTCTTTTGACTATAAAATAAAAAAAGCTTTCAAAATAAATAAAAATTCACTGGAGTATATTTTCTAGAAGCTTTTGATACTAAACAAGAGACACTAAACTGTTCAATAAAATCTTGTATCACTTTATTCAGGAGAACATATATACTTATTTACTAAGCTTAGCTGGTGGGAGAACATATACTTACTAAGCTTACCTTATGTTGTATACTCTCTTTACTTCTATTATTCTTCTGCTAATCTTTGGTATCTTACGTTCTTCTTCTAGCGTCTGAACCTCGTCTTGGGGACTTCGTGTCTGGTCTGCCATTGGGAATTTCTCTTTATCAGAAGCCCTGTGTCATTGGTAGTTTTTAGATAATAACCCAAGACTTTGATTTGCTTTAGATCATATTTTATTCCGAAATCCCCACCAGACTACCTGCGCAGATTGAGTCGGCTGTGCACTTAACACGACTTACCACTGGTTTGGCCGATACTGACTAAAAACTCTTTCTAATTTAAACTAGAAGAGGGTTTTCTCCACCGATTCTCACGGTATCCACTGGAAGGATTAGGATGAGGTCAAGCCTTGTCATTCAATCCTTCAAGGGCGCCGGCTGCAACTTATAACAGCCATTTTGGTTTGTACACTACTGTAAATAAGTGTTAGGGTACTAACAATTATGTAACACTTACATGTGGCACAAGTCCAAATTATGAGGTGGGGGGAGAACATATACTTATTTACTAAGCTTAGCTGGTGGGAGAACATATACTTACTAAGCTTACCTTAGATGTGGCACAAGTCCAAATTATGAGGTGCTCAATGAGAATCAAACACACTAACAATAGTCTGTGAATCTAGCAGGCTAACCATTACACCACGCGAGGTGCCCCAAGTTTGGGCAGCTCATGTGATGTGATGGTTGGGCCAAACATATAGATTCATGCCTTTCCCAAGGGCATTAGGACAACGTGTTCCATATTCTCATCCCTGTTAACAGGTCAGAAGTTATAGACAAACAAGGAAACAAAAAGGAAATACTCACTCCATTCATTACATAAATGAATAATTTAAAAATAAAGAATTAATGAAATGAAGTATAAATGAAAATAAATAATTCAATACTGTCAGAAAGTGAAAGTATAAAAATTGAATAAATAGAGACCAGATTGCTGAATATATTTTCTAGAAGCTTTTGATACTAAACAAGAGACACTAAACTGTTCAATAAAATCTTGTATCACTTTATTCAGGTCAGATCAAAACCATTCAAAACATTTCAATTGATCTCTGCAAAGTGAAAAAAAAAAAAAGAAGAAATTTTCAATGAAAATTTTATCAGCTGCCAATAAATAGATTGATTTTTCAATAAGGTCACAAAAAAATATTTTTCTAATTGAGTAAATTTCTCAATATGGGTTGGAGATCTGAACTATGTTATTTGTATGATGAAAATTAATTTTGTTATCTTTCTAACAAGAACTCAGGATAAATAAGCACCCTGTTGTGGTGTAACTGGTTAGCAAGCCAGTCTTGCAAATTTATTTTTATTCATACATTTACCCAACCCCTCCACATGAGCAGGATGTGACAAGGTTAATTTCTTAAGAGGAGTTTAACAGGTTTGAATTCAGAGTGTTCCTTCTCCTAGACTGGTTGCCTAACCAAGGTTAAAGAGCCCAGTTTGCCCTATTATTTACCCATAGTTAAAGGGAGAGTATTTGGATTCATACCTTTCCCAAGGGTATTAGCGGTATGTGAAATGGAAACAGCCTCGTTCAGGATTAGTAGCGTGTTCGTTCCTCACAAGGTGCCCCATATTTATGGCCTTTATGATCGGTTTTGAGGAGGCACCTTGGAATAATATAATGCCGAGATGTTGATAGGTATGCATCCTGCATCTCTGAAGCATAAAAATCTAAAAGGACAAAGTAAAATTGTATCCATGCATCCTAAGGATGTCATTTTGCCATCAAAACATCATGATACATTACACACAACTAACCAGTAACAGTTCAGGGATATTTTGGATTTTTTTCTGCATAATGGTAGGTTATTTATTAAGCACCATAATACCACAGAAACAAAGCAGCCAATCAGGACTCAATGAATGGAATCACCCAAATGCATGAATGGAATATTCCTGAGTTCCATGAATACCAGCTGCTTTGGGCACCAGTTCAGTAGAGCTTAGTAAGTTGTTGTTGTTCAAACCAACAGTATACTAACTCACTCCAACATTGGGATACATTGGCACCAGTTTTATTAAAAATATGCCGAAACTATGTACTATGAACATCATTAGATCTAATGAAAGAAAAAAGTTTTCACGTTAAAAAGTTGGGGATATCCCGCAGGAACTATTACAGACTATGCAGATGATCTAGCACTTCTCACAAATATAAATAATCAAGCCAAATCCCCTACTGCATAGCCTAGAGAAGGGGTAAACAAAGCAGCCAATCGGGACTCAACAAATGGAATCCCATCCAAAATTATAGAAAGTAAATATTTTTCAAATCTGACAAATTGCCTGAGTTGAAGAAACTTATTGAAGTCAGTAAGTCTACTGTTGGTTTGAATAACAGCAGCTAACTAAGTACAACTTAAGCAGTGTCCAAGACAGTTGGTATATATAGAAATCAAGAATGACCCATTCATGAATTTGGGTGATTTGGGTCATTCCATTCCTTGAGTTCTGATTGACTGCTTGATTTGAATGACATTGTGGAGTATTATATATATCCTGTCATTCTGCAGTAGACTTTGTAGCATTCGGGTTTGTATTTAAGTTACAATCGTTTGTTGCCTTGTCTTCCCAGTTCAACGGTAATTGGAACTTTAATTATTCTTCAAAACTCTTCTCTAAATGCTAAGCAACAAAAAAATTAGTTTGGAAAAAAAAAAAAAAAAAAAATCTGGTTGAGATGCGTCTAAATTTGGATCGTCAAATTAGAGAACATACGTTCATCTTAAATAGAAGAGCAGTTGTACTTATGCACAGATTAAATGTTACGTTAAACAAAGAAAGTCAACACTGATATTAGTATTCAAATATTTGCAGTATACAAAGTGATACAAGCTTTTTTGTGAATGAGAGATAAGAGAAGAAATGCCTCAAGGTACTCCTCAAGTCATTATAGATGTACTAGAAATGGGAGGGGGGGATAGGGGATTACCTAAACCTTCACCCACCATTTGAGGGTAATAAAAAGTAAAAGTAAAGTCGTCGGGGCGGCCTAAAGTCGGTATCAGCCAATCAGCGAGGGAGTCTATCCCCTTCTCACTCGCGCTAGACCAAGGAGATTATTTTAGCGTCTGAGGTGGAGCGCCACTCCTATCATCAACTCCTTACTTTACCGCACAGATCCCCGTGCTACTCATACGCTAAGTTGGCGAGGACCGGTATTGAACTAAGAACCTTGTGGTTTCTAGCCGAACGCTCTACCGACTGAGCTAACCCTGCCCATTGAGGGTAATTGCGAGTTATTATACGAGAGAGAAAGTAAATAACACAAAGATTGATGGTTTGTTTCTTTTGTTTAATGGCATATCCACCTTCATGAGTTATTTAATGCCAGAGCCATCCTTCTAGAAGAACAGTAAGGGTATTATTTCATCCATAGCTGGAGGGATAAAGGGGTCCATACCTTTCCCAAGGGTGTTAGGCCAATAGTGAACATAATAGCACAACTGCTGAAACAACAGGTTCCAGGTTTAATGCCGACCATCACCAACTCAGCGTATGAGATCTATGTGGTAAAGTGAGGAGCTGATGGTAAATGTGGCACTCCGCCTTAGATGCCAAAAAAACAATCTCATTGATCTAGCGCTAGTGAAAAGGGGATAGACTCCCTTGCTATCTGGCTAATACCGACTTTAGGCCACCCCTACAACTTTACTTTTTTTTTTTTTTTTTTTTTTTACTCCTCTGCAGAAGAGGGAGTCATTCTATCCTAAGCCCCAACTGACAGGGAGTCTAAATAATTAGGAATTACTGTCAACTGCTTGTACCATGTAAATTTGTTGCATGTTGCTTGCAGAGAAGATAAACATAATTATTAAACTGCACAATTTAAGACGGGGTCATCATCATCATGTCGCGCAGGCAGCACGGATATCCATGACAATCTCTCGCCAACATTCCCTATCACTCATTGCCTCTGGGAGCTCCTCTGCGCAGCAACCAGCATCCTCACATAGTTGGTCATTGTAGGTCCTTGCTGGGTGGCCCACACTAGCATGCGCATGAGTTGGTTTCCACAGGAGAATGTTGCTTATGAGATCCTTGCTTCTCCAGCAGTGCCCCACATGCCTAGTCCGTCTTACTCGGATGGTTTGTGAACCATACAGTTGCCTCCTTGTGGGGTGCTGTTTCCACGACTTGTTCAAGACTGCACACAACATTCTTGTGCAGGTCCCATCTAGCTTATTCCCGAGGCGCTTCGTTAGGGTCCAAGTGATGCAGCCATACAGCAGCACTGATATAACCACAGCCTGGAAGAATTGTTGCTTTAGCTTGTCGGTGATATCTGATTTCCATATGACTGATAATTTGTTTGTGTCTAGCCGGGTGATAATATTTAATACTGGGGGAGGGAAGAAAAAAGAATTAACACAAGGTCAGTCAGAATTTGTGTCAAATACAATAGTTACTGCATTAAAAAGAAATATTTGACATTTTCACTATTTGCATGACAAATAAACCTATCAAGTTTTCTTAACAGAGTGAAGCAACAATGATTACATATGAGGATCAAATTGGAAGGAACTTTAATGAAATATTTGAACTATTAGAAAATCTATACATACATAAGGGGTAGTTGTGTGTATGTATGTCCCGAGGAAACAACGTGATGTAATGAATATGTAAATACCTCCTCACTATAATCTGATTGGATAGTGTCCTCCATAAATACTCGACACAGTGGTGGTACAAGCGCCTACTAGCAAGACTACCATGCCGACTGTTCGGAAGACGTACTGCTACTACTCGATGCACCAGCTTCTATTTACCTACGAGAATATACCTTACTACAACTGCATAATATATCCCATAACCTGGATATATCACTATGAAAATAAAATAATAAACGACAGAGTAAATATATATATATATATATATATATATATATATACACACACACATTCACTATCACCAGATCTTGCTTTTTAAGCAAAAATAATGAAGACTTGATTAATATTCATGAAGAAGATCAGTTAAACTCTCTTGCAATATTATAAATTGCTGAACACACGTCTACAGCAGGTAACCATGATATTGCTTTTGTATAAAAAAATATATAAAAAAACAGATTACAGAGATGCTGTTAGGTACGCACCCTGACACAAAAATCTAAAAGGACACAGTAAAATCATATCCATGCATCCCAGTGTTTTTTCTTTTTTCTTCCCTCACCATTTCAAGCTAATTGTAAATACATTTCAATAGTTTCTTACAAATGAATTACACAGGATAGGTTACAAGGTAGGCTTTAGTTGGGACCCATAGATTTTCCTGGAGACTCATTCAAAACGAATATGCGCATCCCAGGATGCACTAATTCAAAAACCTATCAGCATCCCTGGGATTGTAGCTGTGTCAAATTCTGAACAGCATTAGGTATTCACGTTCCGGAAAAGGTTAAATGGAGACAAGAAAAATCTCAGAGGCTTCCCAGGAAATCACACTTGGAAGGAATAGAACAACATCTGGAATTGACGGGGGATGTCTGCTGACTTATTAATAATAATATTGTTCAGCTGCAGTCAATCTTTCTTGTTTCTTTTTCTTTTCACTTCATGAAAATAGAAGTGGATGTGTCGAAGATCACCAACTGAGATAACGTCTCAGATCCAATGAGAACTCACACCAAAAAATAAACACACAGCCAAGACTTCAAGTGGCAAACCACAAGGTAATTCCATTTATATCAGATTATCATTCCTCACTCACTTAAAGGCCACCTTTAGTTCCTATTAAACTCAATTTAAAGTCAGCCTGTTTATAGAATTTATATCAAAATTGCAAATAGATGAATAAGTGTTAAATAATGAATGTTAAAGTGTCTATTTAGAGAAAGTACAGACAGGCCGCACTACCCGTTGGAAGTACGGACAGGCCGCACTTCCCGTTGGAAGTACGGACAGGCCGCACTTCCGTTGGAAGTACGGACAGGCCGCACTACCCGTTGGAAGTACGGACAGGCCGCACTACCCGTTGGAAGTACGGACAGGCCGCACTACCCGTTGGAAGTACGGACAGGCCGCACTCCCGTTGGAAGTACGGACAGGCCGCACTACCCGTTGGAAGTACGGACAGGCCGCACTTCCCGTTGGAAGTACGGACAGGCCGCACTACCCGTTGGAAGTACGGACAGGCCGCACTACCCGTTGGAAGTACGGACAGGCTGCATTACCCGTTGAAAGTACAAACAGGCTGCATTACCCATTGAAAGTTCGGATAAGTAACAACATGTAAGGGGAAACTGATCGTGGTTTTTTTTTGGGGGGGGGCATATATCTATTTTTCTACATAATCACCAATTCAGTCAATGCAGTTTTGAAGTCTTTTGTGTTCAAAAACCAAATAACTGCATAAACTTCACACTTTGTGGTAGCGTTAATTGGGAGCTTCATCAGAAACCATTGCCAAGCCAAGACTGAGAGGTGCGCACAGGCACATGCACAACAAACAAAACAGTGTTGCCAATAACCGCACAAACAGTTTCCCCATGTGTCTCCAGCACTCTGTAGACCATACTTTTGGGATTATTCTTGTATTAAAAACTTTTTTTTTAAAAAGAAAGGTCATTATTTTGGCCATAGGTCACTGAAAATCATTTCCCTTAGTTGCCAAGATTTTTCAAAGGAATGTTAGTTTAGTTCTACTTGAGTTAGAAATAACATGAGCACAAATATAAAACTAACATTTAAATGAAGTCATTTTGACTGCAGTAAGAATATAACGAAAATGATACATATAAGAGTATAATGGAAGATTACATATAATGGAATGATACATATAAGAATATAATGGAATGATACATATAATGGAATGATACATATAAGAGTATAATGGAATGAATGATACATATAAGAGTATAATGGAATGATACATATAAGAGTATAATGGAATGATACATAAGAATGATTAATGTTAGCTTAAGTCTTACAAGAGAGGTTATATAGAATCTGCTTGAATTATTCAAGTTTACAGAAAAGCAAATAAGAAGAGATAAACTAACAATGTATGTTTTGCTTACAGAAATTTCACTTATCTCTGGGAAGCATTCATACTAAAATGTCTCATGATAACAAAGACGAACATACAAGTATTTTTTATTTTTTTTTTAAAGAGAAAATGTCTGCATATCTATTTCTGGGAAGCATATGCACTAAAAATGTCTCATGATAAAAAAACACACACACAAACAGTTCTATTTAGAGAAAGTATAATTCTTTCCTTGGCACAAATTCATTTTTTCCAATGATTGATCTTTTAATATAAAATACTTCTAACAAAATCTATTTACATGCAATATATTTTGATAGTGAACCCCCCCCCACTGCCAAAAAAAAATAACTTTAAATATTCAAAAGTTATTAAGATAATCTAATTAAGTACAATACAAACAAAACACAATGTGACATATATGTACGGAGCACCTCATGTGGTGTAATGGTTAGCAAACAAGATTTGCAGACCATTGTTAATGAGTTTGATTCTCACTGGGTGCCCCCTACTTCTAGTCTTGTGCCACAGCTAAGCTTAGTAAATAACTATTGGCACCTCACGTGGTGTAATTGTTAGCAAGCTAGATTCGCAGACCATTGTTAGTGAGTTTGATTCTCACTGGGTGCCCCTTACTTCTGGCTTTGTGCAACATCTAAGCCTAGCTTAGTAAATAACTATATACGTATGTACGTATACATACATACATACACACTCAGACCTATATACACATACAAGCAAACACCTAAACCTATGCACACATGCACAAACACACCTACACCCAGAGATGCAGACAGGCATGCATCCTGTGTCCCTGACACAAAAATCTAAAAGGACACAGTAAAATCATATCCATGCATCCTCCTAGTGTTTTTCTTTTTTCTTCCATCACCATTTCAAACTAACGGTAAATACATTTCAATAGAAGGTAAGAATTAGACAGCTTTAGTTAGTACCCATAAATTTTCCTGGGGATTCATTCAAAGCAAATATGTGTGTCGCAGAACTCATTAAATCAAAATGCTATCAGCATCACTGTACCACTCCAGGTCAGAATGAACCTGGGAGAAATGGTTTTGGCTTGTTTTGTTTTACGGCATATCAACCTCAGTGGGTCATTTAATGCCGATAAAGTTTTGAAATAAATGAATTCTTAATGGATAATACAATTTTGTTTATTAACTCATGTTTTTCTATTTAACCCATAGAAGGGACCCTAACAGGTACTACCACTCCGGGTCAGAGTGGACCAGGGAGCAATGGTGATGAAGGGTGCTCCACATTCCCCAAACCTCCAAAACTGGAACCTCACCATCAGATAGAGTTTAACGTCAATTCCCAGGACATGTAGACCTGCAGCCACCGCCTTCTAGCACCCATATGATAAAAAGGGGGAGAAATGGTGAAGAAAGGAAAACTCCACTCTCCAAACTCAGAACTGGGGTCTCACCACTGGATGCAGATTAGTGTCATATCCAGGGCACCTAATTTTTTTTTTTTTTTTTTTTGGGGGGGGGGGGCGGGTCTTAATCCTCTCCAGGGCACCAATCATCAGACACTTCTAATTTAATATAAACCTTATATTACATGCGTCTAACAATAGAGCATAAGTTATTGAAATCAGCTGAAAAAATGTCTAGCCTCATAAATCTAATAGGTACTTCACGCATGAATTAAAATGACTTTTGCACCTTTTACATGAAACAACATTGGATTCAATTAAAAAAGAAACAATTACTCAGAAAAAAAAAAAAAAAAAAACTAAAAATAATTTTAAAAAATCAATTATGCAGATAACAGAATCATACATGTTTTCAAAATAGGCAAACTCCTTTTTCATTAACCCCACCCCACAACTTTAAGATAAAATGAACCCGTCCTGTGGTAAGAAATGGTAATTCTGACTTATATACACTGTAACCACTCAGCCATTAAATTCCATTTAGCTTTTATAGAGGGCTAAGTCATCGAGAAGAACTTATTAATTACGGGTAGACAAGTGCAGCCGATATAAACATTTCTCAAGGGTTCATAAGCAAAGGGAAAGATAAAGAGTATAGATAAAAAGAATAAGTAAGTAAAAAAAAAAAAAAAAAAAAAAAAAAAAGGAATCCCAAATTACTGCTCATCTTTTAACATATGGTTTTGGTTAAAGTTTGGTACATCTGATAAGTACCAAAACATATATACATAAGTACGGATCACCTCATGTGGTGTAATGGTTAGCAAGCAAGATTTGCAGACCATTGTTAGTGAGTTTGATTCTCGCTGGTGCCCCTTACTTCTGGTCTTGTGCCACATCTAAGCTAAGCTTAGTAAATAACTATGGGCACCTCACGTGGTGTAATGGTTAGCAAGCTAGATTTGCCGATATAAAGTGTGAATTCAACTGGAGGTCAGAGTCAGTAAAACTATACCAACTGATTCAGACTCCACAGCCCTGCATAAATATTTACCAACCCTTCCACACAAGCAGGATGTGACACAAGGTCAATTTCTTAAGCGGAGCTTAACAGGTTTGAATTCAGAGTTTTCCTTCTCCTAGACTGGTTACCTAGCCATGGTTAAAGAGCCCAGTCTGCCCTGCTATTTGCCCATAGCTGGAGGGAGAATTGGATTCATACCTTTCCCAAGGGTATTAGCACCATGTGAAGTGCAAACAGCTTCGTCCAGGAATTGAACTCGGGTTGACAAGTCCATTTTCCTACGACTCTAACCATTAGACCATGCACCTCTACAGCCCTGTATATAACAACTGGAATTCATCTGCATTTGATCTTATTTCTATATAAATCCTTGAAGCTATGGAAACTGATAAATTACATAGACATTGCTTGGTCCAAATATCATTGCACTTGTTAACCTTATGTGCCAAAACAAAATAATTCATTGTTATAACTATAGCAAAGAGTTTGTTAATTACAAGTCATCTCAAAATTGTTTTTCCATGACATATGCATCACATAGCGTTTAGATAAATATTAGGCTAGAATATGTAAACAACACACTTCACTTACATTAAAATTTACTAATTAATACGGTCATTCATGGTCAATACTGATATTCTATTGTGCTATAAATTTCAAAGTCCAGGAGGTTTGCTAGATAAGTCACAACTGTTTGTTTATGGTAAATTTTCCAAGTAAAAATGTTATTTACATGTATATAAAAAAATGTATATAAAAAAGACATATCCCATAACTGGGTTTGGTTGTGGGGGCACTACTCATGTAGCCTGGCAAAGCCCATCCCTCTCCAGGTCTACAACTGGTTTTGAATTCAGAATTTTGTTCTCTTAGACCAGAGTTTTTTTTAACCAGTGTGCTGCGGCACACTAGTGTACCGTGAAGCTTCTGTGGGTGTGCCATGGGTGTGCCATGAGTGTTGAGGACAGTTGATCATCCTCTTATATGTTTATTCTATTACTTTAATATTTTTTGTTTTAATTAAATATTTTGTTCTAATTATGCTACACTTGTAGCACATTTTCACTATTCCTTTTCTTTTAAAATTTAAATGATAAAATAATTATGTTTATATACTGATGGTGTACCTCGATCAATTTATTGCCCAGTTCACTGTGCCGGGAGATGAAAAAGGTTGAAAGTCTTAGACCAAGTATCATACCGGTTAAAGAGCCCAGTCTGCCCTTCTATTTACCAATAACTGGAAGGAGAATAGTTGGATTCATACCTTTCCCAAAGGTATTAGCACTATATGAAATGAAAACAGCCTTGTTCAGGATTTAAACTCAGGTAGCCAAGTCCACTTCGTACAATGATAACGTTATGTGATGCCATGATACTGAACAATTGCTTTTGTAAAAGTTGAATAGAAAAGATCAAAGATGTTTTTGTGATTGTGTAAGACAAACAAGACATGCTGGGCACAGCTGAAGAAATAAAGACATGCTCATAAACAATGTTCTCCTATGGACTCCTACACATGGACACACTAGCATTGGCCAACCATCAGAAACTGACATTAACCAGTTCTGTGCATATATTGGATGGCATCTAGAGCTGGGGTTTTCAATTTTTTTCTTTTTACCTATGGACCCCTTTAAATTGCTATTTTACTCTGGTGGACCCCCATAGCCATAGAATGCTTAGGTATTCTATAGCAGTGGTTCTAAACCTTCTTTTTCACCTATGGACCCCTTTAATTCCTATTTTACTCTGGTGGACCCCCTTAGCCATAGAATGCATAGGTATTCTACAGCAGTGGTTCTAAACCTTATTTTTCACCTATGGACCCCTTTAATTCCTATTTTACTCTGGTGGACCCACTATAATCATTTGATGTTTAAAAGTCCTAGGCTATTGTATTTATGTTAGGGAGAGTTATCTCCCCCTAACAATTCGAACCAGACTCTCTAAAGAGGAGAGTGAAAAAGACTGCACAGCAGATCAGAACCGAGCAGGTCACACACTTTTATCCTTATCAAGCTAGAACTATAATCCAAACCCATCCACTGTATTCCCTGTCAGTGAAGAATAAATAAAACAAGTATTGTTATTGTTAACAATTTCCCTGTTTTTATTATCATTTCTGTTATTCCTACATCTCGGATACAACAATTTAGAAAAAAAATTTTTTTGCTTGCCTGGACCCAAAAAAATGTTATATGGTCTCTGTGGGGTCATATGTCCCCTGGTTGGGAACCTTTGGTCTAGAACACCTACCAAGTGCGTTGGCCAATAGGGATGTATGAAAAAAGATAATCATGGGAACCCATGCTGTCAACACATCTTAATGACGAGGTCTTTATGCTTAAAAAATTAAGTATATCCCCAACTCTACATCAGAGTAAAAAATAAATAAAAAGAAGATATCCACAGAGAGTTTTAATTTAGATTACAAACACTTAGATCCAAGGGATGAAGTAGAATTCCCAGTTGATTTTTTTATTTGAGGTTATTGTTGTTTAATGCATATGTAATCCCTACCTTTATATAAATAAAGGTAAATCTATTCATGAAATATACAGAGTGAAATGAATGTTTATAGATACAACTTTTTATAATCTTAATATCAACAGAGAAGAAGTCCTTTCAAATGTTACAATTATTGTTTTTAAAGTCTGTGACAATCACTATTATGTAAGATGATTAATCAATTCTAACTTATACAATTTGACATTCTTTCACATTCATGGTAAAAATGATCAATAAGCAAATATATATATATATATATATATATATATATATATACTAGCAAATATATGCACACTCCGGGTGCAAGTATTTAAATTTTAATATAATAAAATATCATATTAAATTAGAAAGGCTAATGAAACTGAATAAGTATGCAGATAAAAATATTTGGAACAGAGGGGGTATGATTGAAAAATAGAACAACTTTGAAACTAACTCTTCCATCATTTTCCGTTACTCCCGTCTTTCATTGATAAATTTTCCTAATTCAACTATTTAGTTAAAATAGGAAGTAAAGAATAATATTAGTCATTTCTTCTTATTAATGGATTTCTTTTAAGATTTATCCCCGAAGTTTTTGCTCATATTCAATAAGATAAAATCAAACAATTAGAAATCAATAATACAAAGCATATATTTATTAAAATCAATTTTTTAATATCAATATGCAAATTAGCCTTCCCATTCACACTGTAAACCGCTATTTTGTTGTATATATAAATACAATTGCATGTTATTAGTATGTGGATATGGTCAAGTCTTAATGATGTAAAACAATTTTGTTAATAATTGAGGTTTGAATAAAATAAAATCATGGAGAATGGGATGCACATAACAAAGGGAATTGTGGTTTGTATAGTAATATAGTTTCGGTTACAGACAGAAAAACACACAATCTCCATTATAATAAGATATATATATATATATATATATATATATATATATATTAAAGTCAGCTTTGTTAATGTTTTATAATGTAACTATTCTCTTGATAAGAACAAATTACTACACACATGTATACATTTGTAAATGGGGTGTGCTTATTGACTAGTGGGAATTTAGAGCATAGAAATAAACATGGATGGGGAATCAGATTAGCTTCCCTTATCCCAAAAGCAAATTATTATATCTACTGTTGCCAATACTCAGGAGGAAATTAACCAGTCACTAATTCAACAAAAATCAGTGTATGCAGGTATATAAACATAATATACAAACTAAAGTACATGTCTACACAGGTCAGTTGGTTTTATGGCATGTCAACCCTTGTAGGCTTATTTAATGCCAAAATCTTATATATATATATATATAGTGTGTGTGTGTGTTAGGGTATCTATGGTTCATATAGATCCATTTAAAAATTATTTGTATTTAATAGGACAGTATGCAAAAAAAAAAAAAAAAAAACCTTTTAAACAACTACCTAATAAATGTAAATATGAACATACAATATATGGAATTCCCTAACCTCTAGGCACAAAATAACCCTAGATGGGTTGACATCCCATTACAATCAATAAAGTGATTTGAAAGGATTTACATCAACTAATTCTACATATGTATTATTTAAATTTTTGGGATAGTTATCCTCATCTTTATATAAATAAATCCAGTCTTCACATAATTTATAAATATATTATATATATATATATTATTATATATATATATATATATATATACGCTCCCCATCCCCCTGGGGTTGAGCACTCTGCAGGCGGATTTCGCTGAGGACTGCCAACTAAAAAAGCGTAAACGTAACACTCTCCTAAAAAAGGGATGGAGCACTCTATGCGGCCTTTACATACAGAGATGTGTGTATTAAAAATTAAAATCCCCTTCAAATTCTGCGGGTGACTATAGCCTAGCAGTTAAGGTGTCTGACTGACACTGAACCGATCGGATTTCAATTCTGGCTGTAGGTAGCTTACAAATGTCTAGCCACACTGAAGAGACTTGATAAGTCGAAACATGTGTCTGTGGATGAATATATATATATATTATTTTTGAAAGGCAAGTCGCGATCTACTCACGCGAAGGTGTCATGACGCGTGACGCAACTCGAAGAAATACAAAAGACGATAAAAAGTATTAATGGACTGATTATATATATATATAAAATGTGTGTGTGTGTGTGTTAGGGTATCTATAGTTCATAGGCACAAAATAACCCTAGATGGGTTGACATCCCATTACAAACAATTAATCAAGTGATTTGAAAGGATTTACATCAACTAATTCTACATATGTATTATTTAGATTTTTTTTAACTGTTATCCTCATCTTTATTGTTATATGCACAACGTTTCAGCCTATCTGCCCTCCAGCCTTCTTCAGGTGTTTGTCAATTTTTAGAGCCTTCTTGTTACAACTAAGACCTTAACACTTGTATCCAGTTATGGTTGATGGAATGAGAACAGTCTACCCCAATGGAATGAGAACAGTCTACACCAATGGAATGAGAACAGTCTACACCAATGGAATGAGCAATGGAATGAGAACAGTCTACCCCCAATGGATTAAATAAAGGGGTCAGTTCAAAGTCCCATGATGGCTGCCAAGTTTGACAAGAAGGTTCCTGAGTTTGACAAGAAACACCTGAAGAAGGCCGGAGGGCACATTGACTGAAACGTTTTGTATATAAAAAAAAAAAGATGAGGACAACAACTTGAAAAATCTAGATAATACAAATTATCAAGCCTCATTTCACAAATTCAGACAAATAATTCTACATTTTTCAACTCACCAGAATGACTGATGCCACAATCTTAGGCACACAGAAACAGTAATTTATGACAGGCACTATGCTAGTCCTTGATAAATAGCTATAGGACAACTCAAAGAGCTAATACCAAAATATTTGTACATAAGATAAAACAAAACTGATAAAAAAACTTAAAAAGAAAAATGTTAATTTAATTTTCATCTCTTAACAAGGAATGGAAATGTATTAAAATTGGCAGGTGACTCTTGGCTTAGTCAGTCTGTGATAAGGAGTCTTTCAGGGTCAAAGGTCAGACAGTGCAGCAGTACAAAGATAAGAAACACTTAACAACTGACACTTCTACTCCCTAATGCTGCCAACCACCACCACCAGCACCTGTCACCCTCACTGCAGTGATGGAAGGTTATAATGACGACTTTGATGAAAACTGAAAAATTCAAGAAAATCTTCTTGTAATTTGTCATTCTTTATTCAAACAAAAACTTGTTTTTATTTGTCTTCATTGTTAAACTTACACCCATCTTAAAATATCAAAGAGTTTCAAACGACTTGAAACAATCTTCAAATCACGACAATCACCTCCGGCCATTAAATTTTTCGAGAGGACCAAATTTGTCCTCTTTTGTTTATCATTAGAATGTTGTTTATTCTTGAGGCACTCATGGTATAACAAAGTGAACAAAGTAGACGCCAAAAAACACACACAACCGATCTAAGGTGAGGACAGAGATGATGATAGGTACGCGTTCTGCGTCCCTGACACACAAAAATCTAAAAGGACACAGTAAAATCATATCCATGTGTCACAGTGTTTTTCTTTTTTCTTCCTTCACCATTTCAAGTTAACTGTAAATACATTTCAATAGTTTTTTAGAAATTAATTACACAGGATATAATACAAGGTAGGAGTTAGACGGCTTTAGTTGGGACCCATAAATTTTCCAAGGACTCATTCAAAGCAAATATATGTGTCCCAGGATGCACTAAATCAAAATGCCATCAGCATCACTGTGAGGGTAATAATCACGGTTTCTATGCTGATGATGTGTGCATTCTGATGGATGGTAATATTAGTTTGGTTTGGTTTCATTTGTCAGAAGAGTATCCAATTAAAGTACCACAAGGTTCTGGGTTAAATACTGGCCCTCGCCAACTCAGCACACAAGTACACAGCTTGAATCTTTGCAGTAAAGTTGGAAGCTAAAGTTGTGGTGCTCAATCTCAGATGCAAAAACAATCTCCCTGGTATAGCACTAGTAAAAAGGGAGCAGACTCCCTCGTTGTCTGGCTAATATCAACAATAGGAGTTGAAGTCAGACTTATACCTACCAAATCTTTAACTTGTTCTTTACTAACTATAATTTATCTAACATTTATTTATTTATTTTACAGATTTACAGCTATATGAATTGATGTAATGAATATGTAAATACCTTTGGTACCCCCTCACTATAATCTGATTGGACAGTGTCATGTATAAATATTCAACACTGTGTTGGTACAGGCACCTAAGCCTACAAGCCTAAACTTACTCGCCAGACTACACCATGACTGTTGGAAGACGAACTGCTATTCGACGCACCAACTACTACTGCGATAATATACCAAATACAACTTCATAATATATCCCTTAACCCAGATATATCGTGAATAAATAAATTTATCAAAAGTAAATAATTTTACAAATTTATGTTATAAAATGTGATGCACCCTTAATATGGTGAGAAATAGAACCAGGCTCACATCATAGTATCAAGTGATAATGATGAAATATTTGGTACCATTATAGTATGTAGCCTATGAAATCATGTCTCTCTTATAGTATGTGGCCTACCTAATCCTATTTCAGAATTTTAGAATATTTTAGAATTAAATAGATCTCTGATTCATGTGAATTATGGATAAATTTTTTTTTAACTATTCTTAATTACTATATACAGTTTATGACTGAATTGCATTTCTTGAAATTGAATATATGTGAAAAATAATTAGTTTCAATAAATTGCCTACTACTTATATCTATAAATATACTCTTACTGAGGTAGGACACATTCAAACCGGGTAGGCCACATACTATAACAGCACCCATTAGTCTTATAGTAATGATTGTATTTTTTTAATTAAGAATAATTTTTTTAAAAATTTATACATAATTTACATGAATCAGATATCTATTTAATTCTAAAATTCTGAAATAAGGTTTGGGTTAGCAGTTATTATTATAACCTTATATGCTTTTTACGGTAGGCCACATACTATAACAGAATCAAAAAGGTAGGCCACATACTATAACAGTACAAAATATTCTTATTTTTAGTAAAATTATTTCTAGTTAACTACTTTGCCTTTGCTGACAGTAAAACTTAATTCTAATTATGTTAAGGAGTCAGAGTTGGAATTATAGGCATTAGCAGTCAGAGTCAGAGTTGAACCACATAACTTTTGACTCTGATAAGTAGTTACATTTACATATAGATTTCATGCAGTAAATATCAAAACAATTATGGGAGAAAGGTATTATTATTTTGGGTTGATAAGAGTGTCTTTACAACAACAAAAAAAAGAAAGACCGATTGCAAGCATTTGGATACATCAGTCTGTTTGAGAAAGGACAAGATATACAAAAAGAATTTACAGAGCTTCAGTAAGTGTATCCTAAAGTATAAAAGTAAAAATAGATCAGGGAGGGGGGAGACAAGTGGAAATGTTCAGTACTTAAAACATTATATCTATCCAGAAACACAAGAATGTGAATGCCATGTAGAGTCCCTGGAGGTATCATATTCCAGAAGATACTATCCCGTTCAGTGCTATTCAAAATGTGTCCCTATACAAATCATTGGCTGTTCATTAAACATATAAATTACTTGATAATGTTCTTGGACAGACTAGAATACTTCAATAGAGAAACTACAGAAAGTCTCTAATAGGGTGAGTCAAAAGTTTTGCAATATTTTTGGTAATGTGAGCACAATTCAGCAGCTCAGGATGTTTTTGCAGAAATCATAAAGGTAATGAACCACACTGGACTGTGAGATACTGAGCTTGCCTGATACTCTCTAAGTGCTACTCACAGGATTTGCCTCATTGGCTTGGAGCATGGCAATAGGATCCACAGTTTTAGGCCTTAGTTTAGATATGGATATACAAGGTGTATTATAAAAATAACAAAACTGAAGCTGTATTTACAAAAACATATTCTTCAAAATGGTTTCCTTTCCATTCCAGTGAGTATATATATATGCCATTTAAATAAATTTTTATGACTAGGCATAATACAAAAAGTACTTAGAATAAAATTCTCTATAAAATATGTGTGTAGATTCTATCAAAAATGGTTGAGTTTTAATGGAAAAAGTCAACTGAATACTATTAAAAGCACCACACTATTGTACATATATATATATATATATATATATATATATATATATATGAGGAAAAATGAGTAAAGAAAAGAAATGTAGATGGATAAAATGAATTTAATCGATATCACATTAATCGATATCACTTACACATGTGTTTCGGTCAGTTTATGTGTGTGAAATATTTCAAAATCAATGTTCACTCTGATGAAGGTCGATTCTTCTATGTGTGCGAAATATTTTCACACACATAAACTGACCGAAACACATGTGTAAGTGATATCGATTAAATTCATTTTATCCATCTACATTTCTTTTCTTTACTCATTTTTCCTCATATTGTCGGATTCAATTCCTTTTCCATTTTCATATATATATATATATATATATACACACACACACTATTTATTCATTACATATACAGAGCTCTTACACCCATAATCAAGGACTATTTTCAATTCTCCAATACTAAAAAAAGACTACAAAAAAATAATATATATATATATATATATATATATATATATATATATATCCCTAAGCAGGAAAATTGGAACCAGATTATGCTAGTACATGCATTTAAAAAAAAGGAAAACTGATATAAAAGCCAAGAAAAATTAGCTAGGATCCAAAATGGCAGCAAGAGTAGAAAGCACGTGATATTTTCAAATCTGTCTTTCCTCGTACAAATCAGCTGAAGGCAACCAACTAGAAAGGTTATCCAGCCATTAACAAATAAAAAAAAAAAAACAAATAAAGAAACACATGCACTACTTCCAGAAAATTCCTGAGTTTTTCCTCTTCTAATCTTCCATCACGTTTTGATAAATGAAAATAAATAAATAAATAAATAAAAGGTTTCTGGCAAAGAAATAGCACCCCGGTACCTGCCTTATATTTAATAAGCAAGATTCCCTGCCATCCGTGATGTAATATTTGGCTCTTTTCAAAGCGGAAAAGATCAGTATCCATGATGATATCCAAGACATCTCCCGAGGGAGCACCCCCCCCCCCACAAAAAAACAAAAAACAAAAAAAAAAAAAAAAACAAAGAAAAAAAAAAAAACTGCCACAGATTCCTCAATATCTTCTATTTTAATCTACAAAAAGCACTATTCAAGATGCATTATGGGAAAAGCGCAGATAAAAATGGTGCCGGTAAAATAATTGAATCAAATCTACAGAATAAACAGAATAAACATCATACTCACCTCCATGGGAAGGCTGTTACTAGCATCCAGTAACCAGACAAAAAAAAAAGAGAAAGAGAACGTAACCGCATACGCTATGCACTAAATACTTGAACACAGTCAAATATTCAGTTTATATAGATGAAAGTGTCCACTTTAAAACCAACAACCAATCAGGATCTAGAAGTGAACATAACCAAAAAAACAAGTGTTATAGTCCAATCTACTATTTAAATAACCTACGAAATCTGGATCCTCACAACATACTCAGCTTGCAACACACCTGGATGATAATCACTCAACAAATCTCTACACTATTCAAGATGCATTATGGGAGAAGTGCAGGTGAAATAATGCTGGTAAAATAATTGAATCAAGTCTACAGATAAACCGAAAACCATTGGGAGGGGGAGGAGAAGCAATCATTGAATAAACAAAGAAACAAACAACAACGAAAGATAAACAAATATTTGAAATTGTGAGTTAAAACATTATCGTTACTTTAAAAAAAATCTTTCAATATTCAGAACCGTATCGTCATCTGTCAATTTTTTTAACCTACTAAATCGTTATTAATACCTTTGGGATAGGTAAGCATCCAACTATTCTCCCTCTAGCTATGGATAAATAGTTGGCTGCTTAGTTTAGGGCCGGGTTAGCTCAGTCGGTAGAGCGTTCAGCTAGAAACCACAAGGTTCCTAGTTCGATACCGGTCCTCGCCAACTCAGCGTATGAGTAGCACAGGGATCTGTGCGATAAAGTAAGGAGCTGATGGTAGGTGTGGCGCTCCATCTCAGATGCTAAAACAATCTCCTTGGTTTAGCACTATTGAAAAGGGCATAGACTCCCTCGCTGACTGGCTGATACCGACTTTAGGCCACCCCGTCGACTTTACTTTTTATGAGGCTTCATAAATACCTTGGCATTCTGCAGTAGGATTGCAACAAGATTAGATCCATATTCAGTTACAGCTACTTATTGCCTTGTCTTACCAATTCGACGGTAATTGGAACTTAGTATGATTATTCTACACATGCCACAATAAAGATGAGAACAACGATCCAAAAAAAGAGGCTGTTTGCATTTTGCATAGTGCTAATACTCTTCGGAATTCAAAGATATGCATCCAACTATTCTCCCACCAACTATGGGTAAATAGTAGGGCAGACTGGGATCTTTAATCTTGGTATGACAACTGGTCTAGGAGAAGGAAAACTGAATTCAAACCAGCTGTAAATCTGGAGAGGGATGGGCTCCAACAGACTATTACTGTCCAAGACACACTACCTAAGTGGCACCATCATGGCCAAAACAGCTTACAGCACCAGTGAGTGAATGAGGGACCATCTATACATATATAAAGGGCAGTTGTGTGTATGTATGTATGGTGTGTATGTACCCAGGAAACTACAGAAATAAAACAATTAATGACAAAGTAAATATATTGACATTCACTATCACCAGAGCTTGATTTTTGTGCAAAAAATAATGAAGATCATATTTATACCTGGGAAGAGATTTAAAAATTAGAATTTGAATAGTAAGATAAGGGAAAGTCATTGGTTGTGTGTAAGACCAAAATGGATCTGCGAAACTAACTCTTTATTATTCCCCCTCTCTCATACACATTTTGAACAAATAGCCCTGATATCATATTTTCGTTTCCGCGGATCCTAGAAACAAAACAAAAAAAAGGCCCCGTTTGTACTTCCAGGTGTCTTCTAATTGAGTGCAAAATTTCAAGAATATTGATAAAGATTAGCCACTTAGATTTTCCAAAGAGATGTAGGGGATAAAATATATTCTCGGAAAAAAATTCCTATCATGCATTTTCGGTTGTTTGAAGCAAAATACGTTTTTAACTCGCTGTAAATAATTATTCAATTAATATAAACACATACAAGTTACATATTTAGAGAGATTATTTTCTTTTCTTTCCAACCATATAAATATTTTTAAGATTGAACCATAAATATGCAAAAAATTGTGATTTTAAATCAATAAGGTCAGATTTGTGATGTCAGTTGACAGGGTGTTTTTAAGTCCGAAAGACACGTAAATTCGAGTTTTTTCTTCAAAATCCAAACTTTCGGAGCAAATCCCAAACGGTATAGCAATCTTTACATTTCACACATTTTGTATGAAAATAATTCTGAAACTTCTAATACAGGACATAGTGCTTTTTTTTTTTTGCTTCTCTTATATTTTTTAAACAAATAGCCTTGAACTTTGCCCTATCATATTTTATAGTAGAGTCTACCCAGGCAACAACGGGTAGCCGCTTCTAGTTATTATCAATTTTGAGGATGATTTCTTTCATCTTAATTTTAATTCTTTCTTATCACAACACAATTATGCAGACTATCTATTGCTATAAGAGCAGAGATCATAAATAAATGATAGTCTCTCAGCAAGACTAACTCGCCCCTTTTGCCTTGGGAAACCTGACTAACTATATCAACTGCTCTGCTGATTTAACTACAAGATCTTCTTCATAGCTGAAAGAAGATAAGCCTAATCATTTAAACTTTCCCTAGGATCAGAATGTAGTATCTCTGCACGCTGGCAAGGATCATAGTGTCACTGCCTGGCCTTTGGACTGGATTGAAACCTGTCACTCCAAGAGAGTCTACATGTGCGTAGTGGCTACCGTACTGGACTGCAACATCATAGTAAGCACTCATGGACTAATACCCTTGGGAAAGGTATGAACCGCTTATCCCCCAGTTATGAGTTAAATAGTACCATTACTGCTCTTCTGCAAACATGGCTTTGGCATTAAATAACCCACGAAGGTTGATATGCCATTAAACAAAGAAATCAAACCAAACCATCTGTTATTCTTTCTCAAGATTATATATATATATATATATATATATATATATAATCTTGAGAAAGAATAACAGATGGTTTTATAAGACCAAACAAACAACGTTCACAAGAACAGAACAAAAATCAGAATTTTTATATATTCAACTGTTGCTCTGTTCCTGGTTTAATCTATTCCGATATTTCGGGTGAACCTTCATCCTTTTTCAAGGTATATCAGAGAGTCTGGAGAAAAAAAATGAAATGTTCTATATGAGGGAAAAAAAGTAATTAAATTTATATATATATATATATATATATATGGTGATTGCCACTTCTTATATATACACACACACACCCACCCCCACACGTGGGAATGCTGAAATTTCTTTGTCAAACTAAGAAGGAAATGACCTCCTTTTTAATTATTTTTTTAAGAGGTTAAAGAAACTTGAGAAGTTATGTGCCAAGTGTGTTGAATTGCAGGATAATTATGTAGAATAACATGTATCTTTCATAATCATTTTGGTAGGGTCAAGAACTTTTCAGCATCCTCTTGTATAATACATTTTGAATTACCACAATATAAGAATGCAGCTTAAAAAACAGACCTTGTGTCACATTCTTCTCGTGCAGAGGTGTTGGTGTGTGTGTATATTATGGACTCTCTCGTCGATTTTCAACGCATGAGGGTTCATACATACAATGAACACCCACACAGTGATTTGTTTATAGTGGTGAAGGCTTGTGTTGGACTATCCACACTTTTTGGCACGGTCGATAGGAAAGAATTGATGCATCAAGGGTTGCCACAAACCCAATCAACGACCGACCTCAGGAATTTTGAATTCAGAGTTATCCCTCTCCTAGACTGGTTACCTACCCAAGGCTGAAGGGCCCAGTCTGCCCTACTATTTAACCCATAGCTGGAGAATATATGGATTCATACCTTTCCCAAGGGTATTAGATTGGCTGCTAGGTTTCTATGTTGTTATGAGGCTTCATAAATACTCTGGCATTCTGCAGTAGGATTGCAACAAGATAAGATCCGTACTGAGTTACGGCTACTTGGTGCCTTGTCTTACCAATTCGACGGTAATTGGAACTTAGTATGATTATTCTACAGGTCATTGCTATGCTCGGAGAGACAGGGAACACCTAAAGAACACTGGAGGATACAGCAACCAAAATGTCTTTTTACATACCACAATAAAGATGAGGACAACAGTCTGAAAAATTAAAATAATACACATCAAGACTCATCTCAAAACTTCAAACAAATAAGAAATGTTTTGTTTAAGAAGTTTGTATTTTGTAATGCAAACTTCTTTAAAGATTTCATTTTATTTGACAACTTGAAACAGCAACCTACTTTGAGTGCAGACAAATGAAGATTGAAACTTAACCCCCCCCCCCCCGAACCACTCACCAGAAAGTAAAACTACTCAGTGCCAACTGACAGGTAGACATAACTTTATCCTAATGATCAAAAAAAAATTTTTTAGATAAAAAAAATAAAAACATTTCAGATAAGAAATTATTTTTCAACATAATCTCCTTCCTCATCAATTCTTTTTTTTATTTAATAAGGGATGAGAATTCAAGTTTCACAAGAAGTTTATTCTTTATTTTGTTTATCCATGCAGCTTACTAACAACCTTGGATTGCAATGATGATCTGCGGAAAAAAATAACAGAAATAAGACGAAAGAGATACTAGTTAAAACTACATAATTGACAAGGTCTCATCTAAGAAATTCAAATAATATTACTAAATTAAAAGGCAACAGAAATAAAAAGAAATATACTGGTAAAAATATGGAGCTACGTGGCCTAATGGTTACTCATAGAAAGTGGACTTGTCAACCCAAGTTCAATTCCTGGATGAAGCTGTTGGGATTTCACATGGCGCTAATACCCTTGGGAAAGGTATGAATCCAATTCTCCCTCCAGCTATGGGTAAATAGCAGGGCAGACTGGGCTCTTTAACCATGGCTAGGTAGTCTAGGAGAAGGAAAACTCTGAATTCAAACCTGTTAAACTCTGCTTAAGAAATTGACCTTGTGTCGCATCCTGCTCGTGCGGAGCGGTTGGTAAATAAATATACTGGTAAAATAGTCATTGGGGTGGCCTAAAGTCAGTATCGGCCAAACAGCGAGGGAGTCTTGGTCTAGCGCTAGTGAAAAGGGGATGGACTCTCTTGCTGTTTGGCTGACATTGACTTTACTTAGAGTTTAATGAGGAGGGGCACTAAAATTTATTTAGTATATATCTGTAATAAAAATTAATTAAAACCTAGTGAATAGATGTGTGTGTATGTATGTGTGTGTGGAATGAATAAGGGCCTACAAAGTGCAGTAAGTCCAATGTGCCAATAGCAATGGCATGAGTCATGAGTATGCAAAAAAGGTAATTTACTGTCCAGATAGAGGCAGGGTTATTTGGGGGTTAGTTTTTATCTAATACATCCCACCCCAAAATGGATCAGTTTTCATTTGATCTTAAAAAGCTATTACCCAACATCAGCAAGTCTACAACCAAAAGTAATTCTTTTGTTAAGCTCTAAGAGTCTTGCTAGGTAGAACTTAAGTAAAAAGATACCTATATATATATATATATATATATAACACATACTCATACGTAAGGAGGTTCTGTTACTTAGGCTGCCTTCCATAATTTAAAAATCTGTTTTTTCACAAGCATACACACAATTTGGTTGGTTGGATTTTACAGCATGTCAACCCTTGTTGGGTTATTTTATGCTGCAGACATTTTGTTTTATTCATTCTTGATGGGTATTTAAAAAACTTATTTAAGTTCAATTTTTTTAAACTCATTTTTTCTATTTAACTCACAGATGGGACCATAACAGGTAATATCACTCCGGGTCAGTGGACTTTGGAGTAATGGTAATGAAGGGCTACTTCACACAATTCACCTCAGAACGTATTCGATTCAAATAAAGTCCTATTATCATTATTACTATTATTATAATCAAAGTCCTTCTTTTCAATTATAATGAAAGAACCATCAGTTTTTTAAAATTGACTGCAGTGGTGGAAGAGCCACTGCGAGCGGTTTAAAGTAGGTAAAGAGTTAAAAAGTATGGAGTTCTGTTTACATTTGTCTACAAGAGAGTTGGTAAAATTTACTTAATTAGAAATCCTCAAAAAAAAAAAAAAATCAGTTTTGGATCAGACAATAGAGCATCTGTCTAGGAAACGCAAGATTCCAGGTTCAATACCAGCCTTCACCAACTCAGCTCATGAGTAGCACAGCTTGGATCTGTGCAGTAAAGTTTTGAGCTGATGGTAGGTGTTGCACTCCACCTCACACACAAAAACAATCTCCTTGATTTAATGCTAGTGAAAAGGGGATAGACACCCTCACCGTCTGGCTGATACCGGCAATAGGGCACTGTCGACTTTGCTTTTTTTACTGCTGCACTAAAAAGTGTGACCAATTAATTTATGGATATTTTTCTAATTTAAAATCCTATCCTGTAAGACATAAAATAAATTTGCTAATTCTTCAGGCTTAACAGTTTCCTGAAATGTACAACTTTAAACAGGATACAAACCAGGGATGTCAAGTTGGAATCACAAGTATTTCTTAGTTGACTGGATTTCAGAAAAAAAATATACTCCTAATGAATTTAAATTGCAATAAAAATGTTAAGATCACCCTTTCTTTCTAGGAATATTTTCGGAATATACTTTAATTTCTTTGCAAATTTCACAGTATGAAAAAGCTAGATGGGAGCTACACAAGGATGTTATAAGCTAACTTGAACAAATCCTGGAAAAGTGTTGAATTATTTTTGTATATAAGGCATGCTGTGATCCACCACTTAAACTTATAGACTAAGCTAGATCATGTGGTTTAAACTCCAGCCAATCAACAGCCTAATACGTGGTTAGTTAACTATTTAATTACTGATATTGAAAGCTGTTCATTTGCACTTTATTTGACATTAACGAATAGACTTACAACCAAAGGATCATACCCAACATTAAAGAACACCAAGGAACAACCAAAGGATCATACCTAACATTAAGGTGCATATAAAGATCCGCTCTGCTTAACACAAGGGAACTCCGCTGGGGAGTGCTCTTGCTTGAAGCCAAAAGATGGCTACAAAAATCGTAACAAAAATAATTTTTTTCTGAATTTTTTAGATGAGGCTTGATAATTAGTATTATTTGTATTATTTGGACTTTTGTCCTCATCATCCGGCCTTATTCAGGTATTTCTTGATGATGGTTTTGATGATAGTCTGAGATGGTTCCGAGTCCGACAAAAAATACCTGAATAAGGCCAGAGGGTACATTGGCCGAAACATTGTACAGATAACATTGAAGATGAGGACAATAGTCCTCATCATCTGGCCTTATTCATGTATTTCTTGTCGAGTCCGAGGATTGTTTCCTGAGTCCAACAAAAATACCTGAATAAGGCCAGAGGGCATATTGGCCGAAATGTTTACAGATAACATTGAAGATGAGGACAATAGTCTGAATAATACAAATAATACTAAAAAGAATTTTTATTATCTATAGCTCAGAGATTTATGTTTAACTTTTTAATCCTAGGTAATGCCAGGTAGCCCTGCTAGTAAATCTTCAATAAGAAAAGAGAAAAAAAAAATTTTTTTCAGAAAATAACAGAAAAAGTGGGTATTAAGATACTAACCATCCCCAACCTCTTGTCATGATGTAAAACTTAAAAAGCCAATCCCATGGATTAATTACTGACTAATGAGTTCGATCCTCAGTAGGTGCGCCACAATTGCTGCCTCACATCACATTTAAGCTACACTTAGTAAACATACAAAGATTGGCCTGTCAGCCAGGTGTATATGTCAGGCTAGTATTTCAGCACCATACGTTCTATTTTTGTTTAGCAAAGGTTTTGGGGAACTCTCACGTGTAGAGATTGGAATCACCTGGGTACATACAAGGATGCAGGGGAGGGACTAAAAGCTCAAAACGGCCCAGGCAAATGCCTAAAATCAGTCCATTAATGTTGCATATTTAAATCTAGAAAGGTAAATTGAGTTATTAGCCTCCTGACTCACCAGTCTACCCATTGAGATTTTGTCCAGGGTCCAGAAGGCCCAATCTACCCCAACAACAGTATGGATATATATGGGTATCTAGTGATTTTACAGGCAGGATGCAACACAAGGTCAATTTTTAAGCAGAGTATAATGGGTTTGAATTCAAAGTTTTCCTTCTCTAAGACCGGTTACCTAACCAAGTCTAAAGAACCCAGTCTGCCTGACTATTTATCAGGGTTTTCAGAGTTGGAGTGAGTCAGAGGCTTGGGGTGGAGTTAGCACCCTAGGGATACAGGAGTCAGAGTCGGATCTTACACCTTCAGAATCTGCAATCTTGTTATTTACTAACTATAATTTTACTGTGAATAAAGACTTCATTACTATTTTTTTTTAACGTTTGCATTGAACAGGGGTGATGTGTTCCAGTTTTTAAAAACATCACCCCTGATGATGGCACTTTGAAGTGCCGAAAGTACTCGGGACCTGAACTTTGGTGGACTTATCCACGAATTCCACCCAAACATTAAAAAATTGGCCAGAAAACTCGAAAAGATCAAAAATAAAATTGTTAAACAGGAGATGTGTCTTTTGTTTAATTCTACTATATATATATATATATATATATATATATTTACAGATATATAAATTTATCAAAAATACATAACTTTACAAATTTATCTTATAAAATATGGTGCACCCTTAACATGGTAAGAAACAGAGCCAGACTCAGTTCATAGTGTAAAACATGTGTCAAGTGACAATGATGAAATAATTTTTTTTTTTTTTTTTTTTAGACAATTAAAATTACTATTTTTTTACGTTTGCATTAAACATCTAACATTTTTTTTTTTTTTTTTTTTTACAGATTACAAATATATGAATTTATCAAAAATACATAATTTTACAAATTTATCTTATAAAACCTGCTGCACCGTTAACATGGTGAGAAATAGAGCTAGGCTCACATCAAATATAGATCATGTGTCAAGTGACAATGATGAAATCATTTTTTTTCAGTAAAATTATCTAGTTAACTACTTTGCCTTTGTTGACAGTCGACTTAATTCTAATATGTTAAGGAGTCAGAGTTGGAATTATAGGAATCGTCAGAGTCAGAGTTGGCATCCAGTTGGTTGTGAGCTACTTTGAAGCTTAACTTAATTCTCCGTAGTCCATTTGGTGAGCTACTTTGCCTTTATTAAAAGCTTAACTTAATTCTAATTATATAAAGGAGTCAGAGTTGGAATTATAGGAATCGTCAGAGTCAGAGTTGGCATCCTGGAATAGTTGGAGTTGGTCCTTATACCTTTCA
Source organism: Doryteuthis pealeii (assembly GCA_023376005.1). NCBI lineage: Eukaryota > Metazoa > Mollusca > Cephalopoda > Myopsida > Loliginidae > Doryteuthis > Doryteuthis pealeii. Next base: position 91,265,703 of record CM042158.1, on the reverse strand, counting down.
AATCTACAACCTTGTGAGCTACTTTGCCTTTATTAAAGCTTAACTTAATTCTAATTATATAAAGGAGTCAGAGTTGGAATTATAGGAATCGTCAGAGTCAGAGTTGGCATCCTGGAATAGTTGGAGTTGGTCCTTATACCTTTCAAATCTACAACCTTGAGAGCTACTTTGCCTTTGTTAAAAGCTTAACTTAATTCTAATTATATAAAGGAGTCAGGAGTCAGACTTTTTAACTTCTGACTCTGCCCCTGTTATTTACCCATAGCTGGAGGGAGACCAGATGGATTCATGCCTTTCATAAGTACATTAACAAGAAATGATATGCAAATAGCCTCAGCCAGGATTTGAACTCAGGTTGCCAATTCCATTTCCTATAACAATAACTGTTACACAAAGAGCGCCTTTGAGTGTCATGAAAATAGACATCAAAGTATAAACATTAAATTATTTATAACAGGAAACTATAAACGAAAAACAAATGTTCACACATGTGAATTTGGATGGAAGAAGTGATGCTTAAAGAAAAAGAAAAAAAAGGAATATGTAATTAATAATAGAAAGAATGTTGTACAATATTTTAATGTTTGCTTCATTAAATAATTATTCAACCAAATAAAACTTGAACTGGAAACCTTTACTCTTTCCATCCAACATTTTGAACAAATAGTTTTTATTATTTCTTTTTTAAATTAAGTAGTTCAAGAGACCTCATAAGTGCTAGTCTTTCTAAAAATGTGGTTGGTTGGTTGGATTTAACAGCATTTCAACCCTATAGAGGTCAATCAGTCAGTATACTGTTGGTTTGGACAACAGCAACTGGCAAAGCACAACTCAACTAGTGCCCAAGACAGCTGGTACTTATGGAACTCAAGAATAGTCCATTCATGTATTTGGGGGATTCCATTCTTCGAGTCCTGATTGGCTTCTATGATGCTTCATAAGTACTCTGGCATTCTGCAGTAGCACAACTGAACCAGCCAGTCAGTCAGTATACTGTTGGTTTGGACAACAGCAACTGGCTAAGCACAACTGAACCAGCCAATCAGTATACTGTTGGTTTGGACAACAGCAACTGGCAAAGCACAACTGAACCAGCAAGTCAGTATACTGTTGGTTTGGACAACAGCAACTGGCAAAGCACAACTCAACTAGTGCCCAAGACCGCTGGTACTTATGGAACTCAAGAATAGTCCATTCATGTATTTGGGGGATTCCATTCCCCGAGTCCTGATTGGCTGCTTGGTTTCTATGATGCTTCATAAATACTCTGGCATTCTGCAGTAGGACCGCAACAAGATTAGATCCATATTGAGTTATGGCTACTTGTTACCTTGTCTTACCAATTCGACAGTAATTGGAACTTAGTATGATTATTCTACAAACATTTGGGTTATTTTATGCCAAAAACTTTTTGTTTTATTCATTCTTGTTGGGTATTCAATTTTTTTAAAACTCATTTTTTTAATAGATGGGACTAATATACAACCACTCCAGGTCAGAATACTCCACATTCCCCAGAGCTCCAGAACTGGAACCTTACCACTAGATGCAGTTTAATATCATATCTAAGTTACTAAAACCCTTAGACACTGCCTTCTAGCACATATAATAAAAAAAACATTGGGGGTCTGCCATAAGAGCAATTGAAGAAATGGTCGGGACAATCATATAGGTGCTAGTTTTTCCTAAGCATTTCTTAAACACAAGGTATATATTCTTTAAAAGTGGGGACAAAATGCTACAATAATAATAATCATCATCATCATATATCATGCAATTAGCACGGATATCCATGACAATCTCTCGCCAACCTTCTCTATCATTCATTGCCCTAGGGAGGTCCTCTTGCACAGCATCCAGTATCCACACAGAGTTGGTCAATGTTGGTCCTTGCTGGGTGGCCCACATTAGCATGTCCACGTGCTGGCTTCTACAGGAGAATGTCACTTATGAGTTCATCCCTGATCCTCCAGTAGTGTCCAGCATGTCTCACTTGGATGGTCTGTGAGATAGGGGGTAGGTTGCCATACAGCTGCTTCCTTGTGGGGTGCTGTTTCCAAGACTTGTTCAAGACTGCACGCAGCATTCTTGTGCAGCTCCCATCTATCTTATTTTCAAGGTCCAAGTGGTGCAGCTATACAGCAGCACTGACACAAGCACAGCTTGGAAGAATTAATAAACTGGGATTATTTATAGAAATTAACAAACGAGATTAAGATATTTTGTATTAATATCCCATCAACATCAAAATTAAAGAAACGATTATCATTTCCTGGCCTCATTATTATACACGTGGTTTGCTATCTTTGTTTAATGGCATACCAACCTTATATATATATATATATATATATATATATATATACCAACCCCTCTGCACGAACAGGATGCGACACAAGGTCAATTTCATAAGCAGAGTTTAACAGGTTTGAATTCAGAGTTTTCCTTCTCCTAGACTAGTTACCTAGCCATGGTTAAAGAGCCCAGTCTACCATGCTATTTACCCATAGCTGGAGAGAGAATTGGATTCATACCTTTCCCAAGGGTATTAGCACCATGTGAAATGCAAACAGCTTCATCCAGGAATTGAACTCAGGTCAATGATTCCATTTCCTATGACTCTAATCATTAGACCACATGCCTTCTTTATAGGTCTCATATAGTACCTAAATAATGTGAATGGAAATCGTCTTTTTTTCCTATAAATAATGTCTGACAAAACCTCAAAAGAGAAGAAACAACCAGATCTCACAGAACTTGTTAATTCAATGTAGCAATTGCTAAATATTTTGTTCATCTTGTATCTAAGTAAACCTTTTCCCCTATCCTTAATACTCATCGTGTTTCTTCCTATTATTTCTCTGTTAACTCTGATATTCAACAATAGGTTATTTAATGGCAAAGCCATCCTTGTAGAAGAACAGTACTGGTGCTATTTAACCCACAGCTGAAGGGATGAGAAGGTTCGTACCTTTCCCAAAAGTATCAGTCCGAAAGAGAACGTAATAGTAAAACTGGAATTCAAACATGCTTACTACAATGTCAAAGTCCTGCATGTTAGCCACTAGGCACAGGGAACCACTTCCCCATATATGTGGAAGGTTCCATTTTCTGTCCCAAAGAAATTAAGTACATATGGTGAGAGCCCTCCACTTCTAGAAAAATCACTGATCCCCAATTTTAAATCAAATTATTTCTTTTTTTAAATTCCATTTTTAATTTGTGTCAGTTGTTTATGACATACTAGAAAGAAAAACTATAAAAATAAAAATAAAAACTATAAAAATAAAAACTTATATATATTTGCTTGAAGGCAATTACAATGCATGTATCGCATAAAACTTGATACTATATAGAAAATAAACTTGACAAGTGTAATCCCGGCAAAGGATCGCTCGGTGTGATATATATTCTAAGCCCCACTGACAGGGCATGCAAATACTTATTTTTTAATACCTACTAAAATTTATGTAGTGTAACAGATTTGGTGATTATTCATTTAAAATGTTATGCATTCATATGAGTGAATGATATCGTCTTTTAACTTTCCAATCTGAAGAGCAGAGGCAGAAGTATACTCCAACAGCACCTCTGCAGAAGGGTAAAATCCTTCTGTTGGGGTCACCTGTTGGCCGTAGATGGCAATCCGTAATGCTTAACAATAGAACACTGGTGGCTAAACTGTCCATGACGTGCAACACTTTACTTTGGCCATTACTTAGGCTGGACAATTGGCTAGTCACACCAAGCCCTAGCACCTATATGCTTGTCCCAATCCTATTGCCTTTATGGCAAACTCCAACCCTTTTTATCCTATATGTGCTAGAAGATGGCGGCTGAGGGTCTTCATTTCCTGGATATCATGTTAAACTATGTGATGGTGAGGTTCCAGTTCTAGAGCTCTGAGGAGTGTGGAGTACCCCTTCATTGCCATTACTCCAAGGTCCACTCTGACCTGGAGTGGTAATATTAATTAGGGTCCCATCTATGGGTTAAATAGAAAAAAATGAGTTTAAAAAAATTTTGAATACTCATCAAACATGAATAGAACAAAATGTCTTTGGCATAAAATAACCCTAAACAGGTTGATATGCCATTAAATTCAATCAATCAATCAATAAGGGTAACTGAACCAAGAAGATTGCCCAATATTTTTGTGAATAATATCAATAGAATTTAAGTTCAGCATAAATTAGCCTTTTTAGCTCAGTCTGTAGAACGTCGGACTAGGAACCACAAGGTTCCTAGTTCGATACCGGCCCTTGCCAACTCTACGTTTGAGTAGCACAGAGATCTGTGCGGTAAAGTGAGGAGCTGATGGTAGATTTGTCGCTCCACCTCATATGTCAAAACAATCTCCCTGGTCTAGCACTAATAAAAAGGGGATAGACTCCCTCGCTTTCTGGCTGATACTGACTTTTACCCACCCTGATGACTCTTTATTGCATTCAATAAAGAACAAAATAAAACCAGAGAGAAATTTTCAAAAAGCAGTCAAGTTTCCTGGGTCAAAAGTTTGGTAGAGTACCAAGACATTTGGCAAAAGACAACATTAAACTACTTCCTACCTGCTGACAAATTATCTCACCAATATAATATCACACACATTGATATGTCTTGTATTATTTTCGGTACTGCTTAGATAGTTATATGCTCACCACCTGCCTATTTCTGCATATTTTCACAAGGTGGCAATATCTTTAACTTACTTGCAGTGCTTCTTAAACTATCTAATGTGGTTTACAGGCAGGATATCTTCTATTAATAATGGAGATTCGCTTCTGGTTTTTGCAAGCAAGGACAAACTCATGTGAAATTCTCTTGTGGACACCTACACATAGACACACCAATGTAGGCTGACTAGCAAAAACCTACATCAATCAGCCATCTAGATGCCATACAGAGGACCTCCCAAGGGCGATGACAAATAGGGATGGTTGGAGGGAGAGAATCATGGATATCTGTGCTGCCAGTGCAACCTGATGATGATGATGATGATGATGATCTTACCCTGACAGTAAAAGCAATGATTGTTCTAAAGTTGCAAATGAGATATTTCACTGATATGAAGTCATATATCTATGCTGGCAATATTATAAATAATAAGAATAATTGGTATTGATGACGACCATTAACTGGTTGGTTGATTTTACAGTATATTAAGCTTTGTTTTAATTTATATTGAAGTCGGTTTAGCAATTATGGCCTTCAATTATATACGGTACAAAAATATATTTACAATCATTTTAAATGAGTAAACACTTCATACTTAATTGCAATATCAATGTTTCTAGAGCCAATGTATTAATGTAGTTCTAAATCATGTTAAACAGATCTATTTGTCCTATTTATGGTACTCTAACAGGTACTACGGTTGGAATTTTTTTGTTATAAGGCATGTGCCAGATGGCTACTTTTACATATAGACTCGCCGACTACCATGTGACCAGTGAAGGCAACCTCTTACCCAATCACTGGCAGTGCTGCTGCTGGTGTTGTATTTATACTGGCCTGATTCTGGTCTTAGCGCACTACTGCTCGGACCTTCTTGGACGTCGGAACCAAAGGATACTTACCACAGGACTCTAGATTTCAGGACTTACTAAACTTTAAGTTCTTTTCAACTGGCCAAGAATGGCAGTCAGAAACTCAACAACTACTACCCTGCGTCAGAGTGGATCTGGGAGTAATAGCAATAAAGAGATGACACCACACTGCTCAGAATCTGGATGCAGTTTATCAATGTTTTAAGAGCCAATGTATTAATGAAGTTCAAAATCATTTCAAACAGGTCTATTTGACCCAGAGATAGTACTCTAACAGGTACTACCCCAATGGGTCAGAGTAGACTTAGAGGTATTTGCTTCTCATCCCACTTATCAGGGTGTGACACAAGGACATTTTTATGTGGGCCCACCCACAAGCCGAAGCTCATGGATGGTAGGCACAAAAAAATGTGTTGATCCCGTCAGCATCCTCCCCAAAAGAGGGAACCTCAGGCACTGGGCAATAAACCCAGCCCTGCCCCTTTAAGTCAAGGGGGTAGGTGTTGCCTGGGTGGATGGCCCCCTGGGATCATCGATGTTAACTCTTAACATCCTGTTGAGAATTTTCTAAGTCCAGAGCATTCCTATAAGGATATTTAAAAAAATGGCTAAAAATGACCTTTGTATTGAAGTCAGTCAATCAGTCTACTATTGGTTTGAACAATGTGACTGGCCAAGCACAACTGAACCAGTGTCAAGACAACTGGTACTTATGGGAATTCAGAACAGTCCACTCATGTATTTGGGTGATTCCATTCCCTGAGTCCTGATTGGCTGCTTGGTTTGTAGGATCCTCTGAGGCTCCATAAATCCTGCCATTTTGCAGTAGTCTTTGCAGCAAACCAGAATCGTATTTCAGTTACGACTGCTTGCTGTCTTGTCTTGCCAATTCGATGGTAATTGGACTTAGTATTATTCTACACTTTGCATCTAAAGTTACCTGTTATTTCCCTTAAATCAAAGACATCCAAGTATGTTCAATATTACATTTAAACAAAGGCTATCATTTGTGGTGGATTAGGAAAATAAATGAGACTTCCGTCCGGGTAGAATCAGATGGTATAGGACTTTAAGAGTTAACTTGAACCGTCCGGGGCCAAAGTCATCGGTCGAAATCGGAGTTAGATATGTTGGACATATCTTATATCTCAGAGTGGACCTAGAAGTAATAGCAACAAAGAAATGATGCCACACTGCTCAGAACTGGAGCCGCACCAGTGGATGCAGTTTAGTTTCATACTTAAGACAACAAACATTAACTCAGTCAAAGTTCCACAAATGAACGACACAAGTGATTAGTGTTATAGTGATAAAGGATTGCATAAAACCAATTAAGCTTTTTGGTTTGGTTTGTTTTACAGCGTATCAACCTCAGTAGGTCATTTAATACTGCTATGATCTGTTTAGGGGTCGATAAATAAATACTCAACACGGAGATAAAAGTAAAGAACAGATGCATTCAGCAATATATCAATGTACAAAATGAGGAGTGTTTCATTGGTACAACGTACATGAAAACATGCATTTGCTACTTCCCACTTGAGCAGCTTTGCTCTGCTAAATATACCTTTGTGTAAGTCCATTGTTCTGGTCATAGGTGAGTCACCTACAACAAATATCGATAGAATTTTTAAATAAATTCATTCTTAACGGATATTCAATTTTTTTTTATAAAAACATTTTTCTATTTAACCCATAGATGGGACCCTAACAGGTACTACCATTCCGGATCAGAGTAGACCAGGATGGTGAAGGGTGCTCCACTTTCCCCAAACCTCCAGAACTATAACCTCACCATCAGATAGTTTAATGTCATTCCCAAGACATGAAGACCCTCAGTCACCGCCTTCTAGCACCCATATGATAAAAAGGGTTGGGTCTTGCCAAGGGCAATAGGGTTGGGGCAAAGCTTTTTGGAGGAGCTGATAGATCTATTTACCCATAGACAAGATCATAACACTGTTAGGATCCTGTCTATGGGTCAAATAGATCTGTCTCGAAGAGGTAGTACGTGTTAGTAACAGATACTAATACTGGGTCAAAGTGGACCTGAGAGTAATGACAATAAGGGGGTACTCCACACTCACCAGAACTGGAGCATCCCCATCAGATGCAATTTAGTGCCAAACCCAGGACACTTTTATTGAAGTCAGTTAGTCTACTGTTGGTTTTAATAACAGCAGCTAAGTACAACTCAACCAGTGTCCAAGACAGCTGGTATAAATAGGAATCAAAATGATCCATCCATGAATCTGGGTGATTTGGGTGATTCCATTCCTTGAGTTCTGCTTGACTGCTTGATTTGAATGACATTGTGGAGTCTTATATATACTTTGTCATTTTGCAGTGGACTTTGTGGCATTCGGGTTTGTATTTCAGTTACAACATTTGTTGCCTTGTCTTCCCAGTTCGACAGTAATTGGAACTTTAATTATTCTTCAACTTTTTTTTTTAAATGCAAGGGATACAGTTAGCATATTCTAAGCCCCACCAACAGGGAGGTTCATCAGACCAGTTTTAACATTGATGAGCAATATTGAAGTATATCTGAGTTCATCTTAAAACCGCCAAATATATTACATTCAAACTTCATACTCTTCAAGAATTTATTTCTTTTAATTAGTAAATTTTTTAATTTAAAAAAAAAATAAATGAAAGCAAGATGCCAAGTTAAGTATACATATCATAAACTGATGTAAAACAGAAACTTAAAAAAATAACAAATTTGGGAAAAAAATTTTGCAAGTTATAATTTCATTAGTATGAAAGTGCATTCCAAAGTCATTTTTATTCACTAGACCATAACAAAGGAAAGAAAGTGTAATTAAAGATATATATTTTAGCTGGGAAAATTACCCAACCAGCGGCAGGCACTAAGTTACAGCTTGTCTCATAATACTAGAAATTAGAAACAGGATATATATATATATATATATATGTGTGTGTGTGTGTGTGTGTGTGTGTGAAAACCTTGATATATCAGAAATAAATTTATTTCACCTACCTTTGCTACTTCAAGTCTGATTTTTTCCTTGAAGAGGCAAAGGTAGCCAAAATAAATTTATTGATTAAATTACTTATGAATTGGAGGCATTCTTAGTGTAATGGTTATCATCATAGGAAATGAAATCGACAATCTGAGTTCAAATCCTAGGCGAGGCTTTTTGTGTTTCACTTTGCGCTAGACCGGGTTAGCTCAGTCAGTAGAGCGTTTGGCTAGAAACCACAAGGTTCCTAGTTCGAGACCGACCCTTACCAACTCAGCGTATGAGTAGCACAGGGATATGTGTGGTAAAGTAAGGAGCTGATGGTAGGTGTGGCGCTCCACCTCAGATGCAAAAACAATCTCCTTGGTCTAGCACTAGTAAAAAGAGGATTGACTCCCTCACTGATTGGCTGATACCGACTTTAGGCCACCCCGCCAACAACTTGTGCTAATACTCTTGGGAAACACATGACTCCATCTGTTCTCCCACCAACTTAAAAAATTGACTGTGTCACATCCTGCTTGTGACAGGAATTGAGTAAATACATACATTACTTATGAATATGTTCTTTGGAGTTACCTATATGATAAAATGTTGAGGAAGGTGGTCTAATGGTTAGAGTCGTATGAAATGGACTCGTCAACGCGAGTTCAATTCCTGGACGAAGCTGTTGGAATTTCACATAGCGCTAATACCCTTGGGAAAGGTATGAATCCAATTCTCCCTCCAGCTATGGGTAAATAGCAGGGCAGACTGGACTCTTTAACCATGGCTAGGCAACCAGTCTAGGAGAAGGAAAACTCTGAATTCAAACCTGTTAAACTCCGCTTAAGAAATTAACCTTGTGTTTGCATCCTGCTCGTGCGGAGGGGTTGGTATAAATATATATATATATATATGATAAAATGTTGAGGCAGGTGGTGTAATGGTTACCATAGAAATGGACATGGCAAGAGGAGTTCAAATCTTGAAACAAGACTGTTTGCATTTCACATATCGCTGATACCCTTGGGAAAGGTATGAATCCAACTATTCTCCCTCCAGCCATGGGTAAATAGTAGATCGGACTGGGCCTTTAACCTTGGTTAGATAACCAGTCTAGGTGAAGAAAAATTCTGAATTCAAACCTGCTAAACTTCACTTAAGAAATTGAACGTGTTGCATCCAGCTCATGCGGAGGGGTTGGTAATATATATATATATATATTTATGGGTACTACTATGTGAACATAGCGTAAGTAGTTAATCCAATAGTGTCCCCATGATGAAAGTGTTGGAATAACACCGAAACCGCAGTCGGGAAACAACTTCTTATTATATATATATATATATATATATACCTTGATAATGGTTCGGATAAGAATCGAAAGTACTTGTTCTACCATGAATGGCTCTTTTAGAGAAATCACTAATTCTTTCAAGATTGTAAGATCAAAAGAATTATCAGGAAGCTTGAAAGAAAGAATTTTTTTTTTAAATTGAAAATAATAAGGATTCTGTTTTGTTTAATCAAATTTGTGTGATATATATATATATATATATATATATATATGATAAAATATCTAATGTTACGGACATGATTCGAATACCAAAACAAAACGTTAAGTAGGACACTTCAAAATGGCTCTGAAATGCTAAGTTTTAATTTCTACCCAGGCTTTTTTTAACCTAAATTTTGCAAGAGACTTACTATTTTGCCAGAAGAACAAAAAGACTATTGTAAGAATTTGTGAGAAAGTCCCGTCTGCTTGACTCCTATTGGAGGATGCAGTTCTTGATGCTAAAAAGAGATTGGCTAGCTGTCTGAGCTCGTAAGCTGTTAAGTGTCACTGGGGTGTCCACAATATCAACAGGACACCCACAAGAAGTAGAAAGGATAAAGTCATCAAAATAAATTCAATTTCCAGTAAGTTTTATTTAAAAGACTTCAAGCAAGACGTTGGCATATATTTTTATAGGAGAAATAGCAAGCAGATGCTAGGTGTACAAACGTGGACAAAGAAAGAATTCTAAATAGTAAAAGACTCTCTTGGGAATGGCAGATTTTTTATTTATTTATTTATTCTTTAAATTCTACATCTTTTTCTTTTCAAAGACAGGTCTGTGCTGATAAAGTCTTGAAAACTTTTTGTTTGATTTTATATTATATATATATATATATATACATATATATATATATACATACATACATATATATACATATCTTCTTTTTTTTTTTAAATTCTTCAAAATCAAAAAAATAAATAGACAACTATGCGATGAATAAAAAATAGAAAAAAAAAATTCTTGTTGACAAACAGTCCATTGTATTTTTCGACCCCCACAGGCCCCACCCTCAAGTTGTCATAAGCCATGTGATCTATCAAAGTTGTTAGTTTTAACCTATAGCAGTGGCCTAATTCAATTCGAGCTAAGTTTTACCCAGATATAAATATAGAAGATGGATGAAAGCAACAAATCAAAATAAACATTTTTATTCCATTAAGAATTATAAATACTAAAAATTTACTTACTGAAAATTTTCTTTTTTTTTTTTTTTTAACCATAAAATAGAGAAATCTATTATGAAAACTCTAATTATGTATGCGAGTATGTAAGCAAAAGTAAGTCCAACGGGGGGGGGCAGTGGCTTTAGCCCTGGATCTTTACAAGTTAATAGCGTCGACCCCAAGGGGCTATCCCCCAGGAAATATCTGCCCCCTTGACTTAAAAGGGGCAGGGCTGGGTTTATTTCCCAGCGCCTGAGGCGCCCCCTTGAGGGGGAATGCCAAAGGGATTGACGCAATTTTTGTTCTTTCCCACCCATGAGCTTCGGCTTGTGGGTGGGCCCACATTAAAACAAGGCCTTGTGCCCAGCCCATACAAGTGGGGTATGAGGCAAATACCTATGTAAGTAAAAGTAAGTCATCAGGGTGTTTAATGTTGGTATCAGCCAGACAACAAGGGTGTCTATCCCCTTTTCACTAGCACTAGACCAAGGAGATTGTTTTTGCATCTGAGGTAGAGCGACACACACCATCAGTTCTTCACTTTACCGCACAAACCCCTGTGCTACTCGTACACTGAGTTGGCAAGAGCCTGTATCGAGCCAGGAACCTTGTGATTCCTAGTCAAGTGCTCTACCGACTGAGCAAAACTGTCCCTTACTTCACTGCCAAAATCTTCTCATTTTAATTTCATTTTAAAAACGAATTAAAATTAATTAAATCGATTATCTAAGTCGAAAAGTAGTAACATAATAAGGATCAGTAAAAAAAAAAAAATAATAATATTACATATGTAATTTATTTTTAATACATTTTAAACGATTAAATTTTTTCTAAAAAATTTCTAAGAGTAGATTTATGATGCACTCAAAATAAACATTTTTATAAAAACAATTTTTTTTTTTTTAAATTAAAAGTTTCTTAGAAATCAATAACAAAAAACTTTAAATACACTATGAACAGAAAAATTACTAAATTATTTATCTATTTCATCATCATCATCATGTCGTGCAAGTAGCACGGATATCCATGACAATCTCTCGCCACCCTTCTCTATCATTCATTGCCCCAGGGAGGTCCTCTGTGCAGCAACCAGCATAGTTGGTCAATGTAGGTCCTTGATGGGCGGCCCACATTAGCATGTCCATGTGCTGGCTTCTCCAGGAGAATGTCACTTATGAGTTTGTCCTTGCTCCTCCAGCAGTGTCCAGCATGCCTAGTACATCTCACTCAGATGTTTTGGGAGATGGGGGGCAGGTGGCCATACAGCTGCTTCCTTGTGGGGTGCTTTTTCCACAACTTGTTCAAGACTGCTTGCAGCATTCGTATGCAGCTCCCATCTAGCTTATTCTCAAGGCGATTCATTATCTACCAATATCTATTTAAATAACATCTATTTAATATTTATTTAAACAACAAATAACAAGGGGGTATTCTACACTCTCCAGAACTGGAACTTATCACCGGATATAGATTAGTTTCATACCCAGGACACTCTTTTTGAGGGGTCTCACCTGGCATTCACACTGGGTGGGTGAGATAACATTATCAGCCTTTCCCTAGACAGCACCTGTCCCTTCATCTAAAATGGGTAGAGCTGGGTTTATTGATCAGTGCCTGAGACACCCCAGGTGGGGAATGCCAACAAAACCAAGCTATTTTTGACCCCCCTCAGCAAGAGCCTTGATTCCACCAAGGTATCCCCCCGACACACTAAACCGACCTTGTGTCCATTTTGACCCGAGGGTCAAATAAATAACTACTCCTCTGCAGGTTGGCATATTAGAGGTCCCACAAATAGGATCAGTTATTAAAAACTATAAATTATAAATTACACTAAAAAGAGACAGGTAAAATGACAATTATACTATAATTGTCATTTTACCTGTCTCTTTTTAGTGTTAGTGTTAACTTTCAGTTAAGAGCACATTTAGCCATCCGCCCTGTCGGTGGAGCGTTAGAATGCACCGACTGCACCTTTGCAGAGGAGTAAGACTCCACCAATGGGGACCACTTGTTGGCCGTGGGTGGCAACCCATGATGCTTAACGATAGAGCCCAGGTGGATGAGCAGTTCATGACATGCAATACTCCACTTTGGCCCTATCTTGGGCTAGACGGGCGGTCGGAGAGGCCCCCTCCGATCAATCGGCTGGTCACATCAAGTCCTAGCACCTATATGATTTTCCCAACCCTATTGCTCTTATGGCAAGCCCCAACCTCTTTTTATCATATGGGTGCTAGAAGGCAGTGGCTGTGGGTCTACATGTCCTGGGAATGACGTTAAACTCTATCTGATGGTGAGGTTCCAGTTTTGGAGGTTTGGGGAATGTGGAGCACCCCTTCATCACCATTGCTCCCTGGTCCACTCTGACCCGGAGTGGTAGTACCTGTTAGGGTCCCATCTATGGTTTAAATAGAAAAATGTATTTGTAAAAAAATTGTATTATCCATTAAGAATTGATTTATTTCAAAACTTTATCGGCATTAAATGACCCACTGAGGTTGATATGCCGTAAAACAAAACAAACCAAAAAAAAAAAAAAAAAAAACATTTAGCCATCAAAAAGTTGGTCTTCAATTTTATAGTAAACATATGCCACTAAACAGTTCAGTACACACACTTTAAAAACGGAATTTTGAAAATGTGCAGTTTGGGCAGGTTTTTTCGGTTTTGTTTTGTGTCACAAATTTAATCTTTTAAGTAAATATGCTTTGTCCAATAATACAAAGAATAAAAAATTTCTTTTAAAATGTGTTCACAAATAAAGAACATACTTGACTCTTAACGTCCTATACCACCTTGTTTGTGTCCGTCTGGAAGTCACATTCGTCTTTACTAATCCGCCCCAAACGATAGTCTTTATTTAAATGTAATAGAAGTCTTTGATTTAAAGAAAAGAGCAGGTAACTTTAAATGAAAAGGCCATTTTTAGCTATTTTTTAATAAAATATAAATAATACAAATTATCAAGCCTCATCTCAAAAATTCAGAGAAATAGTGTAAATAACAATAAGGATGAAGACAACAGTCTGAAAAATATAAATTATACAGATTATCAAGCCTCATCTCAAAAATTCAGTAAAAATAAAACTTTTCCTGTTCCCCAATGATACCTGCATTGGAAATATAAAGTCTTTAAAAAAAAAGTATTTGGGTTGCCAATACCAATTTTTAACCTAGACTATAAGCATATGTATAAAAAAAAAAAAATTTTAAAAATTTAAATTCTACTATTTTCTACCTGTATGATGGGATATTTCAAAGTTTACTATCTATTCACCTCAGAACTCATTCTATTCAAATAAAGTCCTATTATTATTGTAATCGGAGTCTTTCTGCTCAATTATAATGAATTAACCATCAGTTTTTGTACTTTGCTTGGGTGTGATATCTGTAGAAACAAGAGTGGTGGGAGAGCCGCTGTGAGCAACTTAAAGTAGGCAAAGAGTTAATAACCCAAAGATGACTAGAACTACCCAATTTTGATGGAAGTAGATTAATTTTAAAATTAAATATATGAATATCTATATAAGTCATAGAATTTCTTGTGACAACTTGTAAGGTTTTGAAAGCAGGGTTTTTGGGGGAGGGGGTAAACGGGGGTGATAATTCCTTCCTTCAACACAGACATTTTTTTATTTTTGCAATTTGATATGTTTTACTTGCAGTTATCTTAATTTCACAATAAAACAAGCATGCTGCAAACAACTTTATTGGTGAAGTGATGCTGATAGCTTTTTGATTTAGTGCGTCCTGGAACACACATATTTGCTTTGAATGAGTCCCCGGAAAATTTATGGATCACAACTAAAGCCGTCACTAATTTAGATTTTATTCTACAAAGGCAAAGTAGCTAACTAGAATAATTTTACTAAAAAAAAAAAAAATTTCATTCCTAATACGGATTATTTGCACGTAGTTGTATGGCATTCCTATCTAATACAAATAATCTTTGTAAGGTTTGAGAGAAAGGGCAGTTGATGTTTTAGGTGGACACTATATATATATATATATATCAGTATGGAAAATGGTATCAGTAAGCTGTGTTCAAATACTGGTCACGGTTTTTGCCCTCATTTTGCACTGATAGAAAAGGCATGAATCTACTTCTCCCTCTAATGCAGTGATGCTGATAGCTTTTTGATTTAGCGCGTCCTGTGAACACACATATTTGCTTTGAATGAGTCCCCAGGAAAATTTAAGGGTCCCAACTAAAGCCGTCTAACTCTTACCTTGTAACCTATGCTGTGTAATTAGTTTCTAAGAAACTATTAAAATGTATTTACAGTAAGCTTGAAATGGTGAGGAAAGAAGACTGCTTTCTTTTAGATTTTTGTGCGTCAGGGACGCAGGACGCATACCTATTAGCATCTCTGGTCTTAGCATTGGGTAGGCTCAGCTAGTTAGCCTTTGCCCTCAAAACTCCAGGGCAGGCAACTACGGAGCGTGTGACCCACTCCTGACAGTTATAGAAGTGTCCACCTAAAACATCAACTGACCTTTCTCTCAAACCTTACAAAGATTATTTGTATTAGATAGGAATGCTTGAAACCATACAACTACATGCAAATAATTCGTTTTAGGAATGAAATTTTTTTTTTTAGTAAAATTATTCTAGTTAGCTACTTTGCCTTTGTAGAATAAAATCTAAATTAGTGAAAATAGATCACTAATTAGGACTGAGCCTATTCTAGTAGTGACCACCCCCAAGCAGGGTTCAACAGGTTTGAATTCAGTCTTCCTTCTCCTAGTCTGGTTGCCTAACCAAGGTTAAAGAGCCTAGTCTGCCCTACTATTTTACCCATAGCTGGAGGGAGAATAGTTGGATTCATACTTTTCTCAAGGGAATTAGCGCTATGTGAACTGAAGCTTAATCCAGGATTTGAACTCGGGTCGACAAGTCCATTTCCTCCAACTCTAACCATTAGACCACACGCCTCCAACTAGAGAGAGTCTAACTGAATTTTAATTATAAGGAGTCAGAGTCAGAATTATAGGAATCCTATGAGTCGTACCTTATAACTTCTGACATCGCTATTTACCCATAGCTGGAGTGAGACTAAATAGATACATGCCTTTCAATTTACCAATTTCCAACTCTGCAGCCCTGATGAAAACTATATTTTTTAATAAATCCTAACCATGATCTCATAGGTTATGTCAATGGCTAGGGAATCAATAATACTCGAGTCTTATGGGAAAATTTATAACATTAAAATGTGTCAAATATTAGAGATTCTGGTTCTCATAAGCATAAACGTTGGCCAGATGGGAGTGGTAATATTTGTATACTATATATACTCATGTATCACGCAACTTTCTAAGACCTAAATTTTAGCCTAATATTATGGGGGCCGTGCCATATGCGAGATACAAACTTTGTGAATGTAAATAAATTGACCAAACCTAGGCCAATTGGTACACGCGTACAATTTCCAGCTGGGAAAGTCAATAGATAGTATCAGATGATACTGGAGTATATACGCTATTTGCTACCAATGCTAGAGGTCAATTTTCAAATCCAAGTTAATGCCAGCAATTCAAATGCTGATTTTCAAAGCAGACAATTACTCCACCCTAATTTTGAAAATAGTGTTTTTTATATATATCATGTGAGGTGCCCTATATATATATATATATATATATATATAAGTAAAAGTAAAGTCGTCGGGGTGGCCTAAAGTCGGTATCAGCCAGACAGCGAGGGAGTCTATCCCATTTTCACTAGCGCTAGACCAAGGAGATTATTTTAGCATATGAGGTGGAGTGCCACACCTACCATCAGCTCCTCACTTCACCGCACAGATCCCTGTGCTACTCATACACTGAGTATCGAACCAAGAACCTTGTGATTCCTAACCGAACACTCTACCGACTGAGCTAAACCGGCCCCTTATGTAAGTATGAATAAATATTTTTAGAATAATCATTAATGATACATTACTGGTTTTTATTATAAAAGAAATATATTTTTATTTATCATAATGCATCTAACACCTGTTTTTTTTTCTGCCCCACCATAAAAGAAGAAAACTTCACAGTTAGTGCAACAGATGTGAGTTTAAGTTTCTTTGTTAGGTTCAAATAGCAGGTGCTTGTGGCATGATGGTTATATCAGTATGGAAAGTCATGGGAAAATGGACTCTTAGCCTAGGGTTCAAATCCTGGACGTGGTAATTGCATTTCACTTAGTGCTAATACCCTTGGGAAAGATATGAATCCTACTCTCCCTCCAGATATGGATAAATAGTAGGGCAGACTGGGCTCTTTAACCTTGGTTAGGCATATCATATTGATATATTCATCTTTTTTCATTTCTAATTTTTTTTAAAAATGGGATGGGACCCTAACAGGTACTACCACTAGATGCTGTTTAGTGTCATACATAGTGTTAAGTTTTTAAATGCCATCCTTGGCCAGTTGAAAAGGGCTTAAAGTAAGTCCTGAGTTACGGAATCCTTTGGTAAGTGAATAAGTCCTATCTTGCGTAGTGTTAAAGGTCCAGTGATTTACTCCTATGTCCGTCATCCACGAAGGTTCAAAGTAAGTAGGCCAGTATGCTCGGTTTAAGTATTGTTTCAGCAGCAGGTACTGCCAGTGATTGGCCAAGAGGTTGATCACATGGTTCTCGGCGAGTCTATAAATAAAAGCTGGCAGCTAGCACACACCTTATATACCAAAATAAGTCAACACACCCCCTATTTTGATACAAGGTGGGCTGGGAAATATTAAATCATTTCATTCAGAAATATTAAAAATTTATTATAATATTATTTTTTGTTTATTACTTCTAATCCTATTTTTATTATTGTTATTATTTTGTTATTCTTAATCTAATTCTTAACCTTATCCTTACTGCCAATATTATTGTTAATATTAGTTGAGGATACAGTTAGAGTATTCTAAGCCCCACCAACAGAGTATGCTAATGAGCTACAGTTGTGCCTTTCCTATAGATGGATACATAATAAAAAAAATAATATATTTAAATTTGGGTCAGGAGAACTGCACCAGTTATAGCTTAGGCAAATCTGGTTCAATGCAAAAAGGGAACAGAAAATATAAAAACACCATCTGCATCTTTGACACACCCATCATTTTTTTTTTTAAAGAGTGATTCAATGTTTTGGGAACTTTAAAAATATAGTTGTGTGTGAAATATTAAAGTTATGTAACCAAGACTGTTACATAAGAAAATGCTCAATGATAATATGGTGTAATATAAAAAGTAAGTAAAGTCATTGGGGTGGCTTAATGTCTGCATCAGCCAGACAGTGAGGGAGTCTATCCCCTTTTCACTAGCACTAGACCAAGGAGTTTTTTTGGCATCTGAGGTGAGCGCCACACCTACCTCCATCTCAGATGCTAAAATAATCTCCTTCGTCTAGTGCTAGTGAAAAGGGGATAGACTCCCTCGCTGTCTGGCTGATACCGACATTAGGCCGCCCTGCTGACTTTACTTACTGGACCATATGACCTTAGGCACCCCTTTTGCGATTTCGATTCGTGCGGACATTTTTTTTACATTTACACCGTCAAAATCCGGTTAATTGTTAACAGACGATTTTTAGAGTTTTTTTTTTTTTAATTATAAAACTAACCCCTAACCCCTAACAAACAACCAGATTTTTACGGTGTAAATGAGAAAAGTGTCCCCACTAGTTGAAATCGCAAAAAAGGGGTGCCTTAAGGTTATATGGTCCTACTTACTATAATTGTTTTATAGCTACCTAAAACTGATACAGCCAGAGAGTAATGAAAGTTTTCTGATTGGTTGTTTCTTGGATACTAACCCCCCCCACCTGTTATCTATGAACCTTGTAATATGTCCAGCCTAGTGTTACATAATTATTGGATCCCTAATACATTTTTAAGGTAGTGTAGAAATCATTATGGCGATTAGTACAGCTGATGGCCTTGAGGGTGAGTAACGGCGCTTGACCTCACTCTGACCTTGCCTTGCGGGGATGAATCGTGAGAACCGGAACCCCCATAGAAGACCCTGGTTTAAGAAGGTTTAAGGAGATAGTAAGTTTAAGTCAGAAGCCGAGCTTATAAGATATGAGTCTCACTGCGCAGATTGTCTGGGTTGGGGATTTACAAATAAAGTAACATCAACGTAATTCGAAGTCTTGTGTTTATTACCTAAAAACTAACAATAACACAGGGCTTCTGATAAGGAGTGATCCCTAACAGAAACCAGACCCGGAATCCTCAATAGAAAACCAGACCTTAGAAGATATACCAGACCAAGATGTTAGAAGATAGAACCAAAGCCGGCCAGAAGAAAATACGACCAGAGTAAGAAGTAAGGAAGGTATACAACGTTATATAGATTTGGTACGGTGAAAACCCCAGTATGCAACACTAGTAGAACTTTTGCTTTTGGTATTCTACAATCACATCCTTCATACCAGATGTGCTCTCAAGAAACAATATTCCTAATATCAAATTAAAATCATTAAATTTTATTTTCCTCTCAAAGAAGGAGGAAACATGGTCTAAAAACTTAATCAATTTTTAAATACTGATTTATTTTTAACATTTTCATATTTTTAACGATCATATATTGAAAATATTTGTTTCTTTAAATCAGTGATTAAAAATGCATTAAGTTTTAGAGACCTAGTTTCCTACTTAATCTTTGCGAGAAAAAAAATTGTTTCCATATTTGAAAATATTTGAAACACCTACAAATCAAATGCCTTAAGTTGTTAAGTTCAACTCTTATTCACAGGTGAACACCAATTCCCTGGATTTCATAAGTCTTGAAGTAAACTCCGACCTTGTAACCTATCCTGTGTAATTCATTTCTAAGAAACTATTGAAATGTATTTACAGTTAGCTTGAAATGGTGAGGGAAGAAAAAAGAAAAACACTGGGATGCATTCGAGCAATAGTTTTGAAGAAAATCTTTTTAAATCAATTTTTTTTTGTAAACAAATTTCTATTTAACCCATAGATGGGGCCCTAACATGTACTACCACTCCAGGTCAGAGTGGACCAGGGAGTAATGGTGATGAAGGGGTGCTCCGCATTCCCCGAGTTCCAGAATTGGAACTGAGTTACAAGCTCAGTCACGGATTGAATTAAACTTGTAAGTCAAGGTACCACTGTATATGATAGTCAACAATCTAATATAATACAAGAGACTTTTGCTGGAATGGGTTCCCAGGTAACTATGTTACAAATTCAACCAGCTGAAGTTTGTTTTGTTTTATGGCATATCAACCTCAGTGGGTCATTTAATGCCGATAAAGTTTTAAAATAAATTCATTCTTAATGGATACACAATTTTTTTTTTATAAACACATTTTTTCTATTTAACCCATAGATGGGAACCCTAACAGGTACTACCACCCTGGATCAGAGTGGACTAGGGAGCAATGGTGGTGGAGGGGTGCTCCACATTGCCCAGACCTCCAGAACTGGAACCTCACTATCAGATAGTTTAACGTCATTCCCAGGACATGAAGACCCTCAGCCACCACCTTCTAGCACCCATATGATGAAAAGGGTTGGAGCTTGCCATAAGGGCAAGAGGGTTAGGGCAATCAAATAGGTGCTAGGACTTGACATGACCAGCTGATTGATTGGAGGGGCCCTCTCCAACTGCCCATCTAGCGTAAGTAAGGGTCTGCTCATCCACCAGGATAACATCCTTAAGCATCACGGGTCGCCACCCACAGCCAACAGGTGGCCCCATTGGGGGAGTCTTACCCCTCTGCAGAGGTGCAGTCTTGTATTCTAACACCATATGCACTTTACCAAATAGTTCAAATTTTGGAGCATTTCCAGTTTAAAAAGTGAGTTGGTACAAGTCATATATACTCATTGCTCCTAGGTGTAATGGTTAAAGTCATGGGAAATGGACTCGTCGCCCCGAGTTCAAATCCTGGATGTGGTAATTGCATTTCACTTGACGCTAATATCCTTGGGAAAGATATGAATCCTACTCTCCCTCCAGCTATGGGTAAATAGTAGGATAGACTGGGCTCTTTAACCTTGGTTAGGCAACCGGTCTAGGAGAAGGAAAACTCTGAATTCAAACCTGCTGAACTCCGCTTAAGAAATTGACCTTGTGTTGCATCCTGCTCGTGCGGAGGGGTTGGTAAATATATATACTCATTGCTCCTTTAGGAGAAATCAATTGATCTATTTTAGAGAGTTCTCCATTAGAGAAACCATTAATTACACCCACCCTCATCTTTCTGGCTATGCAACCATGGAGAGGTCATTTAGTTTAGACTAACAGCACTTGTCTAACATAAAGTGTAAGAGACCAAGAAAAACATAGGTCAATAATTGAATGAAAGTTAACTTCTTGTTACTACACTAAAGAACAATGAATGACATTGGAGTTTTACAATAGTGCGACCAGAAAGAATTTTTAAAAAAACTAGTGAAAAATCATTGAAAAAAGAAGAGTTAATCTATTGAGATGATTCTTTTATTTTTCCTAAAAATATTAAAATTAACTCATAGAGTGGACCCTAACATGTACTACCACTCCGGGTCAGAGTGAAAAATTAACTTATAGTTAAATCTCTTAAGAAAAATAGACTAATGGGCTACACTTGCAAATTGGTCGGAAAATTAAAATGGAAAGTTTTTTGGTGGTCACCCATGACAGTTTAACTAGTCTATGAATGAACTTTTTGCAAATTGTGTTACAGTTTAGGGGTTTGGGGATTAAGGTTGTTTTTATTACGTATTGCTTAAAAAAACACAAAAAAACAAAATTACTATACATTTAATGAATCATTGAAATTATTGAACCCAATGGTAGACACATTAGTTTCAGTTGTTTGTGTTAGTATTGCAATGTATAATTTCAATTAATACATAATTAAATGTTATTGTTTTTTTTTAAGCATAACGTAATAAAAAAAACAACCTTAATCCCCAAACCCCTAAACCGTAACACAATTTCGCAAAAATTTCATTCATAGACTGTAATTAAATTGTCATGGGGGACGGGACCACCAAAAAACTTTGTTTTAATTTTCCGACCAATTTGCAAGTTTCCCCGACTAATGTTTAAATATCATATATAGATATTTTTTTTTTTTTAAGTTTTTTTTCAAACACAATATCTATATTATTTATAGCACATCGTAACAAGTGTAGATGTTCTTAGACAATAAAGTAATTTCTAATCCCATTTGCAACTTAATAGTGCAAGGTTTGCATTAAAGTTCACTCCAATCATTATAGGTTCTCAAGAGAGATAACTTAAATATTAATTATACAATCTGGAAGCAACATCCCATGAAAAAGCAGCTATATAGCCAATTGCCTCCTATCACACAAGACATTCGAACAAGACGAACATGACTGGAGAAACAGGTACGAACTCATAAGTGACATTCTCATGAGGTGAATAGATAGTGAACTTTGAAATATCGTATCATACAGGTAAAAAATACCAAGAACATTTGATACAGCCCTGGGGGAAATTTAGTAGGCAAAGAGTTAAAGTTTCAATCTCAATTCCTTTTTTTTTTGTATTACACTTATTGTCCCTCTCCATTAGGAAAAATAAAAGAATCATCTCAATAGATTAACTTAGGGAGTAGCAAAAAAAAATCATACTACGAGTTTTAAAAGCAAATTAAGAATAATCAAATCTATTATTTAAGGTTAAACTTTGTCTAATCGATAAGTAGTAGCATAATAACCATCATTAAAAAAAGAAAAATATAATTACATATGCAGTTTATTTTTAAAAGATTTAAAACTATTTGTTTTGGTTAATTTCGACGCGATCCGCCATTTTGGCTGTTTTTCAATGGTTTTAGGCGCTTGTTTACAATTTTAACGTAACATTTGGGATGGAAAAAAAACTTTTTTTCCTTTAAGATAAAGGCAAAAATTAAGAACAGTTTTAAAATACCATCACACCTAGTAATATTAATAAAACAAAAAAAAAATGATTCATTATTCATAAAGAAACAATTTTATCTTATATACAAGGAGGTGCACGTGTGTAATGGTTATCGTCGGACGCGGACTGGACGAGGTTGTTTGCATTTCACATAGCTAAACCCTTGAGAAATGTATGAATCTTATTATTCTCACCCCATCTATGGATAAATAGTAGGGTACCCCATGGTAACCCGTCTCGAAGGAAAACTCTGAATCCAAACCTGCGCTTAAAGAAATTGATCTTGTGTCGCATCTGACTCGCGTGGGGAGGGGGGTTGAATAAGTGTAAATTTCTTTCATTTAAAAAAAAAAAAAATTTAAGAAAATATTTTTAATTTGATGTATTACGGTACGCCCTTTCCTGATTCCATTTTATTCGGAAACCAATTTTTAAAATTTTTTAATGTGGATTTTTACGAATAACTTGAACTATAGAAATAGTATGTCACCTACTTCGTACTAAAATAAATAAAATTCTAAAAAAATCGAATGTGTTAGGAACTTCTTTTTTTTTTTTTTTTTAAGCTACAGTACACTAAATCTACAAATTCTGAGATTAGTGTCTTAGAAAATTTTGTCCGAGAATGTAACTTAGCATTTTGTGCGTTCCGGTCAGAAAAGGAAAAAAATGGTAAATCTTTAAAAAATAAAAAATAAACATGAAATAAAAAAAAATTTGGATGATAATTATTTTTTAAATAAATAAAAGTTGACAATCCTAATTAAAGAAAAAATAATAGTTGTTCAGTGTTTTCTTTTATTGTGTAGATAAGGTTTTATAGACTAGTGGTCATTCACATGGTAGCAGTATGCCTACTATGAACCAGTGACAGGATAGTAGCAGACATTTCAAGAAGCAACATATGAGTCTAGTCTAAAATTGACATCATGTGGCACGTGTTTAAATTTAAAACACAACCGGCGAATAAATTCATCTTAGCAACAAAAAATAAAGAACTTCCATTCTTTCTTTCTTTATTTCTTTCGTTCTGAACTTCATTCAAATTCATTATTTATTTATATCTTTTTAAACTATTCTTAAATTTACCGAATACGTGGTCGATAGATCAGTATCGTTGTTAGAATTAATACATGTATGAATGTTGAAGGTAATGACAAAAATAATGGAAAAGAAACGACTCAATTCACGTGTTTGGTTTTATAATATGGAAAAGAGTTTGTCCCAAAAAAAGAAAGAAAGAAAAAAGGGAGGCTGATATCAACGGTATGCAAAAGTAGCCGATGTGTTACAAAATGTCAGTAACATGTTTTACTTATTATTCACTTTTGACGCCTACACGTCACACAAAATATTGTCAAAAATCCTTGTCTAAAAAACGTCAAATGAGACAAGTGAAGAAGAAGAAGGAGAGAAAAAAACTATCGTGATGAGTTTTTTTTTTTAAAGTAGAGCAGAGAGGGTTAACTTGCCGATGATGTAGTGTCTATTTCCTTCAGTCAGTCAGTCGGACCCACTCAATAATACATGCTATCATTCCATCACATAAATAAAATAAAATAGAAAAAAGCCACTCGTCTTTTCCTCGCTCTGTAACCCAAACCAGTCTACCAAAAAAAGCTCATTTACCACAACACTGATCTCACTATTTTACCCAAATGTCTTTCGGGTGGTTATTTTTTTAAGCATTTGAATTTAATTATATAAACTTAAAATATAAGAACGTTCTTGTTTACCGCATAAAAATAAGCCTACAAAATAATCTTGTTTTTAAAGCAAATAATTCTTAAAATATTAACTAAATAAATGATAATTTTGTTGGGTTCACATTTGCGTGAAAGGTCATTTTTTGTAAACATCCAAATTCTCGCTATAACGGAGATAATTATGAGATGCTAATTAATTATAATCTTTCACTCCTTCCTAAAATCTAAAGAAGCATCAATTATGATGAACTAAAAACAGCAACCCAAAAGGTTCAAGACTCGTCTACTAACTAGAAAATCCTTGAACCCCCTTTAGGGCTTTTAAAATAAATAGAAAATATAGTTTCCCAGGTACATATGTTTTTAATAGAAAATTATTGAAATGATCATTCTTGATAAATATGATATGAATAAAATTGATAAAATTCATCCTCCCCTGAGAAAAAAAAAACAGAAATCGATTAATAATAGTCAATAAAATCAATTTTGTTCAGTTAAGAAATGTTTGGAGGCAAGAAAATGAAATCTCTCCGGTTATCTTCTGCTAGAGGCAATTTTTCTACAGAGTAAAGATCATATCACAGAAATTGATGAAAAGCGATTTTTTTTTTAAATCTCAAATCCTTGAAAGGGAAAATTGTTTAAGAAAAATTCTGTCACATTCTGCAATATGAGTCAGAATGTCCCTTTTTTCTCTCTCTCTTTAAGATATCCAACATTTAAGTTATATAGCCTTTGGGTTTTTTTTAATACTCTAATCATTTCGTCAACCAATGCTGATAAATATTTTTTTTATTAGCAAACAGTTGTTTATTGTCATATAGCGTACCAAGAAGTGATTCTTTTTTTTCTTCTTTCTTTTAATATGGCTGGTTCACGATTTAGACAAGTTAGCTCAATTTTCACTCGGTGTCCAATATTTCTGGTTTGGTTTGGTTTGTTTTACGGCATATCAACCTCCGTGGGTCATTTAATACCAACAAAGTTTTGAAATAATTTCAGTCTTAATGGATACTCAATTTTTTTATAAACACATTTTTCTATTTAACCCATAGATGGGGCCCAATACTTCTGGTATTGTGCGACAACTAAGTTAAGATTATCAAATAACAACTTAAAAATATAAAACGAACTTGAGTGGATCTTCATAGAATATTCAAATCGTGGTGATAAATTCTGGTCATCTCATAGATTCAAATTTTGACATCTGTTTATACTTAAAGTTTAAATTTAAATACCCCTCACCCCACGAGGGTAGTTTTGGCACACGGTTAATTTAACATGGAGGTCCAAACGAGAATCAAAAAGACCCTCTCAGTTTTCACAAACAGTGTCTCACAGGAGCCCCGACCCTTTGGTGATGCAATAGGGGAAGTGCTGAGCAGGGTTAGAATCCCCGGTACCAATCTCGCCTCTTTTTCTTTTTTCTTTCTTGCCGTGTCTTGCCCGACAAGAATATGACTGAGGTATATCAACACTCTAATCCAAAGCGGGGAAAAGTGATGTGTATTTATTCGATCGCTCACACACACAAAAAAAACTGTGATGGTTGTGATTTAAATATAAAAATTTTATTTTCAAAAAACCAAGCTAATTTATAATTTTATCAAAAATTCAATTTATCTCCTTTTTTTTTTTAGACGGTAAAAGGTGGAGAGTTAGACCGTCTGGTTTCTTAACAACGGATGTTGTGTGCCATAAAATTATTTCACCAAAGAACACCATGTGTCTTAAGCTTATATTTGATTTTTAGGTTTCTAAGGAAGGGGTAAGGATTTTAGGGCGACGTCTGCTGAATGTTTGTCCGGCTTGTGGGTATGTGGCAAAGTTAATTAAAAAAGGAACAATGTCTGTTTATTCAGAGCCGACTTACACGGTCGTCTGGGTTTAAGTTTCAAGAGTGGTGGATTGATTAAACATTAGTGAATGACCCATGCCTCCGACCAAGTAGTGGGAGTGAAGCACTGTGTCAGATGAGTACAAATAAAATTTACCATTCAGAAGAAATAGCAGGTTCAACATTTTGGCAATCATTCTGATCTATGTCAAAGGAGAGCTACTAAGGTAGTGAATAGAACCTTAGGAAGATTGACTTACCAAGTTTGGCTTATTGAAGAACCAGAGGAGATATGATTGAAGTCTATAAATATACTCATGGATTTTATTCAACTAACTTGAATTTATTGAATGTTGCTCAATAAATTAATACCAGGGGTTATAAATTAAAACTCTCAAAAAAAAAAAAAATTTGCAAAACAAATCTAAGGCAAACTTATTTTAGTAACAGGGATGGGGTGCCGTTATAGTATGTGCCCTACCTCAGTAAGAGTATATTTATAGATATAATTAGTAGACAATTTATTGAAACTAATTATTTTTCACATATATTCAATTTCAAGAAATGCAATTCAGTCATAAGCTGTATATAGTAATTAAGAATAATTAAAAAAGAATGTATCCATAATTTACATGAATCAGAGATCTATTTAATTCTAAAATATTCCAAAATTCTGAAATAGGGTTAGGGTTAGCAATTATTATAACCTTATAATATGCTTTTTATGGTAGGCCACATACTATAATGGTACCAATAAATACGGTGAATTAGGGCGAAATTTTTGACGTGGAGTCAATTTTTACCAATATAGAATTACCTCCCCTATCTATTTATTTACTTACTTTACATAATAAAATAAAGAAAATAAATAAAATCACCTTTTTGCGTGATGTAAGATTATTTCAATGAATAAAAATACATTCATTAGATTAATCTTACTGTAATCGATTTCTCTTTCCCCAGTCAGTACAGAACATTCCATTGAATATTAATTTTTTGGAGATCCACATGGATTCAACATTTTGAGGGATCTTCTCATCAGCTGGATCAACAAAATGTTAAGCAACTTGAAAAACAGAATCTTTTTTTTTTTCAATAAATAAATAAAAAACGTGTGAACCATTTTTTTATTTTATTTTTAAGTATATGTTCATATAAAACTGGGTAATAAAATCAATGACTTTGCGTCAAAAATTACGCCCCATTTCTCCACACCATGTATATTTACAATTATCACACACAGACGCTATATATACGTGTGCGTAAAATGTAAACCAGAAAAAAACAGTATGGCATAGCGAGATTTTTAGCAGAGCAATACACTTAGATGTTCTTAGAGAATAAAGCAATTTACAGTTAGTTTGCAACTGAATTATAATTCTGTGGCGTCTATATTTATTCATGCTTAACGTTTTTGTTTTAATCGTCCAAATTTTCAATATACTGGAGATAAGTATGAAATAAATGCTAATTAGAATCCTTCACCCTTTCTTTAGATAGAAGCATCAATATCATCATGGACAGTTGTTCAAAAGAGAACCCAAAGGGGTTCACTGGTCGTCTAATTTTCCCAATTTTCCTCCAATGAAACTTTCATTCAATGAAAGAAGAAAAAAAAACTCAATACAGCCCCAAAGTTTCACCGGGTGAAAGGTGTGTATGGAAAGGGGGACCAAGTCCAACATTTTTTTTTCTTATTTTCTAAGAAAAAAGAAAAAGAAAAAAGATCGTCTTTATAGAGAGTCATTTTTCTTCTTTGTCGACGTTTAAAATTAGTCTAAGTATTTTGTCTTAAAAACAATATAATCTAAGCTAAGAATAGGTAATATGATTTCAACTCCTTTTTGCTGTTATTACCATAAGTGGATGAATGTAGTTAGTTTTGTGTGTAATTACTTGGGTGTAAAGAGGGAAGATGGTATGTATCCAGTGGAGAAAAAAAAGCCAAGAGAGGGGAAAACAGTGTGGGAAAGGGGCAGCGTGTTACAATGAATATCTGAAATCGGACACGATCATCCGGAATGAGTTTCAAGCCAATAGGATTCCCGATGGAATATAATTGTTTTTATGTTTAAATTTAGTTTTCTAACATAAGAGGCGTAAGAAAAATTATCAATGAATGAATTACTACATTTATTTATTTTTTTAATTTTATTTTTACATCGCTAGTTTCAGCACCATTCATTCAATAATTTGTAGGTTCCTGGTGGTACGAACAATTTTGGATATAAAGTGCTGCTCCCAACGACTAGTTCTACTGCTGCTCAGACTAAAGCTATGTATGTAGCAGTACTTAAGTGTGAAATAATGTAAAACACTTAGAAAAAAAGAAAGAGGATTTATGAATAAATTCTAATTTTAAGCGAAAGGTTTAGACAAAGAAGTAAGATAGCTATTTCATTTTAATCTTTGCCCATAAGACTAAGATAACAAAATATCATTCAAGAGCTACAAAAACTATTATTATTATTATTATTATTATTATTATTATTATTATTATTTTCTTTGGATGTGAAACTTTAAATACGACATTCCAGCAAAATGAGAAACTGTTCAACAGGCTTGACAACACGCACCTGGGCTAAAAAATCCTGTTTTAATAAGAAGTAAATAAATTATACCATCAACAACAACTTTAAACCGGTTATATTAGATTATTAACTAACCGGCTGATTTTTCAATTCTTCAAAGACAGTCAAAATAACAAACATGATTGTAATAATATTCACAATTAAGTGTCTCTTTCTTTCTTTTTTTTTTTTTTTTTTTTTTTTTAAATGATATCCGTTTGAAAGGAAATGAAATTAATTGTGCAAAATTGTACTTTGAGATCTTCAATTTTGATTAATTTTTATTTTCGGATCAAATTATACATTTTTCGCAACAATACACTATCAGGGCTTTGTCATAATTTTTATTTAATTAATTTTTTCGATTTAAATTTCATCTAAATTCTTGGGATTCCAGTTTTTTATCAAATTCATAATAAATTTGATAAAATATATCAAATAAGTTCTGGTAAATTAAGCAATAATACTAAAAAAAATTTTTTTCAAATACTAGAAAAATGTATAAAATTAATTATTATTAGGTTTGTCATTTTAATTTTCTAGGGCAACAGAAATTAAGAATAAAGGCATTCCACCGTGGAAACAATGGTTGGCTTAAGTAATAATTACTGTTGTTGTGCGTTTGATCGCCACTAAATACCGCACATTAGTTGCCTTGTGCCAAACTAAATGCAAATTTGTAAATAAATAAGAAGAACTAAGAAGAAAAAAAATTAGAGGTTGAAACTTGTCTTGAAAAGCTGAGTTTTTAATTAAGGTAAAAATCGCCTTAAATTTCTAGTGGGACAAACGATGGGATAGGGACAATAAATAATGTGTCGGTGTCACTAAAAGGTTTTCCACGAAAAAGAAGAAAAAAAAACAAAAAAAAAGATTTTTTAAATCCTTATTATCACCAAACCATGTGTGTATATTGTCAAAAGTCAAAAAGTTGCCAATTCATTTACATTTGTCAACAAAGACTATGAAGCTAGAGAAAGATCAAGGTGATAGCCTCACAGCCTTGAAAAATTTCCCAGGTACTTCGAAATCCTTTGTATTTTTAGCGTATGTGTCCAATAATAGACAGGTAAGTAAATTAACTGTATATTGGCGCGAAACTAAACACCTGGCGAGACACGCTTAAGTGACCATGATCACCTTTCTTTAGAATCAATAAAAGTTGAAGTGCTACAGTAAAAAAAATTTAAAATAGTGCCACAAAATATATTTCTAAATAATTAACAAAAAATGTTTGTTAATTGTCGGGACTGGGAGGAATAAGATTTTAGTTAAGATATTTTATATGAAATAATCATTTAATTAATAAACTATTCTTTCTTGTTTGTAGGCACATCATGTAGCCTAATGGTTAGCAAACTAGCTTAAACAGACCGTAGATAGTGAGTTCGATTCTCACTGGGTGCCTCATACTTCTGGCCTTGTGCCATATCTAAGCTAAGCTTAGTAAATAACTATTCTTTCTTGTTTGTAGTAGTTTCATTTTTTTTTCTGTGAATAAAAGTTGACATAGTCAATTAAAAATAAAATATAAAACAGCAAAATGTGTCAAATAATAAAACCGAAAACATTTATTTTAAACAAATTTTAATGAAATTTAAAACTGGCGTGAAAAGTTGTTTTTTCTTTTAAATGATACTACAAACACTAGTACCACAAAAAGTACCAAGGAATGAATTAAACTTTCAATTCATTGCTAAATTGTATTTTTTACAATTAGAAAACAAAATATTTAAGGGTTTTGAGGCCAACATACATACACAGAAAAAAAGGTTAAAATTCCAGACTTGAAAAATACTGTCCTAGTTTTCAGTAAAGTCTAATTTTGAATAAATTATATTGAAATTTTAATTTGAAAAAAAAAAAAGTTATTTGGTAATTTATGCAATAAAGAAATCAACGAATTCTAATCCAGTATGACTGAGTATGAAATAAAGAAATTGTAATTGAAAAATGCTGTGACAAATCCATTTTTAAGCCACCCCAAAAAAAATCAATGTGTCTGTGTCAAGTCATGGCATTTTGACATATTTTCCATTGAACAAAAAATACTTATTTTATTTGGTTTTAAAATTTTCTCGGTTTCATTTTTTTTTTATCGAGATTCTTTCTAACAAATCTGTAAAAGATTGGAAACTAAAAAAAAAAAAAAAAAAATCTTATTCCACCCCCACAACAACAATAATAATAAAGGTTTTATTGATAAAAGGAGAGACAAAATAATTATTATTATTATTATTATTAAATAATAATAATAATAATAAAACAACCCTTATACTAACATTAAATCTATTTCTAGACAACCTTGATATTTTTTTCATTCGTTTTTATAATTTCACATTGCTCTAAAATAGCTGTCGTCAAATTGTCCAATTTGTGAGTAACTCGAATACCACATAAAAAATAAATAAAAATAAACATCTATTAATCTAAAATTATAGAAACAACACATCGATCTAATATTTACACAATCTATTTTTTTTATTTATAATTAAGATTATAACTTTGCTTCTTTTTCTTTAAAAAGACGTAAAAATGGAAATTAAAATGATTATATCACAATGTGTGCGATAGACAAAAAGGTAAACAAACAATAAATACACGTGTACAATGTACATAGTTAATTGTGATGTTTACTGTGTTAATTAAATTGTTTTTTGTTGTGTTTTATTTAGTCTTACACTTGACATTTCTAGTTTTCACTGATTTTGGCAGGTGATAAAATTTAATTTGAGAAAAAATTCGTCTATATTTCTAAGCTTTTCTGTATGTTTTTTAATACTATTAAAAACAAGACAATCCCGCCTTCTTTACTCTTGTTTTAAGTTATACATTTCAATGAAAACAAAGGAAAGAAAACTTGAAAGAATGAGTTATTTTAGGGAGCAGACATAGGGAATAAAAATGTAAAGAAAGAAAGAAAACAAATAAAAGATATGTTCATTTTATTTTTGGGAAAAAAGAATTTTAATTTTAGTTGTTTTTGGTGATTTCTTTTTTTTTTTTTTTTTTCTTTATGAATTTTTTACGCCAGAAAAATTAAAGACAAATTGTCGTCAGTTTTTTTTGTTTTTTGTTTTTTTGTTTTTAGTGAAATTAATAACTAAGTTTTTAAACCAAGGTATACAGCAAAATCAATGTAAATAAAATAATTTTATTTTACTAAGCTTATCTTAGTTTTGGCACAAGATGGGGCATGCAGGGAAACTAGGCTTAAATGTGTCACAAGGACAAAAGTATAGGGCACCAGGAGATATAATATATATTATATTATATATATATATGTGTGTGTGTGTGTATGTGTTAAAACGAAAAGTGAAAAAATAATTTAAATAGTTGTGTACTGAGTTGTGACAGTAAAATAAATGTCACAGCTGTTCTGTACTGAGAATTCTGGGTAAAAGCACAAATAAAAATAATTATTATTATTTATTATTCATTTTTAAATCGGAAAGTTTGGAAGAGTTAAGTAATAAATAAACAAGAAAAAAGTAGTAACTGAATAATTACTATTTGTCAATTAAAAACAGAGTGGACTAACTAAGAAATGTTCTAGGTTTTGGGTTGTTTTTTTGTTTTTAAATAAAGTTAAGTAAAAATACATTATTATTTATTATCATATTCATTTATCTATTTATTTACTACACCTGAATTCATTTTCGACTTGGGACTCGAGATATCAAATTGTACAAAGTCCTGGTATTTAACGGAATTGACAACCTACATGCCCACATTTGCATAGTCAAAGACGAGGACATTCTTTTAAGTTAAAAACCTAAGAAAATAAAACAAAAATAAAATACTAAATTATATGTACATTTTTTTACAATCTAATTTAGAGGAAGCAGTAAATTATTCATTAAATAAATTCACTCGTAATTCTAAAGAGAAATTAAAACACAAAAGAGGGTGACGAGTTTTATTTATTTCCTCCTCCTCGCCTCGGCAATAATCCCGTTAAAACTAAAATTACACAAAACCAACGTTTAGTTAATAAAATACATGTAGTGATCAAAGATAAATTGATCCAATTAGTTAATTACATTTAAGGGTGAATAAGAAATTAGATAAAACAATAATAAAATGATTTTTTCCACCAAATAGTCAATCAATAAAAATCATCTCGAGAGGAACCATGCTCACATTTTGAACAACCGCGGTACAACATAGTTGTCTACTACCAAAAAGGCCGGTTCGGAAAAAAACGGAATAAATATATAAATGTCGATTACTATCTATTTGTGATAGACACAATATATTTTTCCTTTCAATAAAAATGACCACATATAGCAAAAAACACCGTTGACGAGTTCGAAATTAACTAAAAATAAACAAAACTTTGTCCACTCACCTTCCGTAGTTGTATTCCCGGGTAAGATCCTCGTATAAATTGGAGCCAAGGGGATAATACAAAATCCGGAATGTCTTCTAATAAAAAATGTGTCTGGTTTCGTTCCGTTACAATAACCGGGAAACTTTCCAATATTATTTTAATAAAGCCACGTTTTTTTTAAGCTCACCTATTAACAGTCGATACTACTCAACTGTATTTATTGACACTTTACAAAGCTTCAAATAAATTGCCAGTAATTAATTTTTTTTTTAACCGTCAAACAAAAAATCGATTTTTTACATCAGAAAATTATTATCTTGTCATTTGTGTCTCTGTAAATACTAACAAAGAGATTTTCGCCCAGTTAAAATTTCAGATTTGTTTTTATATCCTTCTGTCTTGTTTGTGGTGGTGCGTGACAACGACCAACTTAACAAGAAGCGGGGTGAGTCATTTTTTTTTACGCACAAAAGAGACTTTTACAACAACTACAACAACAACAATCAGTCTCTTTAACTTCTTCTTCTTCTTCTTCCACTACCGAGACAAAATTTGACCGACTTCCTAATAAAGAAGATTAAAAAAAACTTCTAATAAAATTTTTTACAAATTATAACGATCGTTATCCACTTTTATATAGAAATATTTTCCTTATTGACATTTGTACCCGAAACAGAAAAATCGCTTTGTTCAGTTTCTCATATCTAACTTAAACTTACAGAAGTTATGAAATGAAAAAAATTAAAAACTTTTTTTTGTTTTTAACCTAAATTACCGCTACTGTCGTTTTTCTTTTATAGACTCCCACTCAGATATTATTTTTATTCAAAATACTTAAATAATTAAACAATTATATGAAATTGTGATTTTTTAAAAAAAACATTACGAGCTTGTTTTAGTAACAACTTAACAAGAAAACAACCTACGTCTACACTAAAAAGCATAAAAAAATAGACTCTCCCACTCATTCATTCAAAGTTAGGGAAGATTCCATTTCGATATGCAGGGGGTGGTCAATCCTTTAAAAGTTATTCCATGACAAACTAACTTATTTAAAAAAACGCTATCTACGTTAATAAAACAATAAGTAAACTCTTGAGAAAATAAACAAGTAAAAGTATCTAGTATATATTTTTACTTGTTTAATTTTTTTTAATGTAACGAATAGTTTTATTTTTTAATTCTTAACTTTTCTCTGAATTCATTCAATTTAGTTATATATGCTGCATTACAAGCGTCGTATGTGCATATGATGCGTGCAATCTGATAATAATATGTCTGAGTCAGCTGGTCGGTTGCATCAACGTTAGGGGATGAGGAAGTAACTTCCTATGTGTGTCTTAATCTTTCGTCAGCTCCTTTTAACCTGATTTACTGAGTTGATGTGTACTTTCTCAAGATATATGCAGATACAGCTGGGTTTTGTTTTTTTTACCTGTCAATGACTTTTTAGTGTAGTGTAGTGTGGAATAGCTGATTCTCTGTGTATCTGATTTTGTAGCCATCATAGTCTCACTGACTGTACAAGTAATTGTAGTACTATAATTTTTTGTGTATAAAATGTATCCTTAACTTTGGACTACGAAATTCTGAGGGGAAAAAAATATCGTGTATAATACGCACTGACTTTTTATAAATTTTAGCAGCTAAATTGAATTAAATTTAGCCTTTGTTCTTTTTATCGGTTCGTACTGACTAAGAAGAAAAATTTATATAGTTTACATAATTTACAGTATGTCTTAAGACATAAAATTTACAATACATAGTATAGCAAACAGTCACACAGACATGTTCACACAAAAATACAAGAAGCTTACGGCGAAAATAAGCTCATTTATAAAAAACATCCAGTGGATATTTCGCGTAAAACACATTAGTTTGGATTATATATCTTACTTTCGGTCATTCCGTCCCGACTACGGAGGGGCATATAGCCGGAAAAAGTTAATATACTTCTCGTGTATAAGACGCATTCTTAACTTTTAGGCTAAAAAATTTGGAAAGATAGTGCGTCTTATACACAATTACGGTTCCCATCTAAAAATCCTTTAAAAGCGGAAATGTTGATTTAAAAAGGTATACCCAATTCGTCGTCTGCTTTTCATTTTTAAAATTAATTAAAATTAATTTTTTGTCTGTCGGAAAGTAGTAACATAAGCAGCATAAAAAAAAAAAAAAAAAAAAACAAAGCAAAATAATATTACACATGTAATTTATTTTTAATACATTTTAAACTATTTTTTTCGGTCAATTTTGTTCAAATATATCTTTAACATGTCCGCCAAGGTTGCAGTAAAATCTGTGTTAACAAAATAAATTTAACCCTCCCGTTTGAAAAAAAATTACCAAAAATCAGGGAATTATCCGATTTTAATGAAATTTTCAGCGTTGATTTATTAATGAATGAATATTATAATGCACCAGTTATTTTATTTCAAAACTTTCTGATTTTTTTTTTTTTTTTTTTTTGTAAAACACGGATTTTTCGATAACTTTGGCAATGCCTAGTTTTAAAAAAATAGAAAGATAAAAAGTAAATGTAAAAATAAAACTAATATTATGAGGGTTAAGTTTGAAGTCAGATTTATCTAGATAAACAAAAAAATGCACAGTTTTCGAATTTGGAACACTGACCATCACATTGCCAGGTGAAATAAAAATTTAAAAAAATAAACATAATTCAAAGAAGCCACCCCCCCCCCCCGTCTAAAAGAAGTAGGTTCAGATTTATTACTTTTAATTTCAGAATTAAGGCGCCCATGAAACTAATTAAGCTCTGATACCCCCTCCCCCCCCGATCAGGAGTGGGGGGTGAGTTTCGGGGTGGGGACCGTTGTGAGCCTCTGCTATTTTAAAAAATGATGTTACATTGCCAACTAACAGTATATGTGGGCATTAAAATAAAGTTGAAAGGAAAAAATAGCAAACTTTCATGAGCCTTCACACCGGAAAAACCCTCTGAGCATGTGCAGAAAAAAGGACCCACTTCCGACACCCAAGATAATCCTCGGCATTCAAACTTAGGTCTTAACTGGGATGAGACACTACTACTGGCCAGGAAGATATGACCCATGAATAAAGCCTAAATCCTAAAACTACCTTTTGTCTTTGTCTCTTCCTTTTCTTTCCTGAATTCCTTTTCAGTGCGGCCACCAAATATGATGGGGTTAAAAGCAAACCCTAGAAACGCGCACCAAGAATAACCAGCTACTTTTAAACTTAAAACATTAAACCTATCGTCACCCCACATATATATTGTGTATCTGCATGGCCGGTGTGTACTACACCTGAAGCCCCAACTGGATGTGGTCGCCCAATAAAAGAACCTATTCCTTATATTAAAGTAATTAATTAATTAAGATATGACCTGTGAATAAAGCCTAAATCCTAAAACTACCTTTTGTCTTTGTCTCTTCCTTTTCTTTCCTTGAATTCCTTTTCAGTACGGCCACCAAATATGATGGGGTTAAAAGCAAACCCTAGAAACGCGCACCAACAATAACCAGCTACTTTTAAACCTAAAACATTAAACCTCTCATCACCCCACATATACATTGTGTATCTGCATGGCCGGTGTGTACTACACCTGAACCCTCAACTGGGTGTGGTCCCCCAATAAAAGAACCTATTCCTGTAATAATTAATTAATTAATGTAGGCCCCTGGTTAAGAAATTGAAAGTGACATTTAGTAGAGTTTTGCAGGGGGAGCCCAAGATCCCTGCACCAACCTTGCTCAAAGGGATCCAAAAATTATTTTATTCTATTTTAATTATTTCATTTTTATTTTATTTATTTATTATATTTTAATTATTTTATTTTTATTTTATTTATTTATTATATTTTATTATTATTTATTTATTTATTTATTTTTTATTTATTTTATTTATTTATTTATTTATTTTTTATTTTATTTATTTATTATATTTTAATTATTTTATTTTTATTTATTTATTTATTATATTTTAATTATTTTATTTTTATTTATTTATTTATTTATTATATTTTAATTATTTTATTTTTATTTATTTATTTATTTATTATATTTTTATTATATTTTTATTTATTTATTTATTTATTTATTATATTTTATTATATTTTATTTTTTTATTTAATTATTTTATTTTATTATTTTATTTATTTGTTATTTTAAAAAAAGTTTAGATTTATTGTACAGGCATCATCAATATAATTCAATATAAAATAAAGGTTATCAAAGATGCAAACCTTCTCATAACAGTTCAAACATTAGGCCCCCCCCCCCCATATTAGATTCACCATGAAAGGCAACCCAAAACGGAATACTGACTGAGCTAGACTAATTTTGACACTGTTATCCATCATGTATTTGGGTGTTTTTGGGTGGTTATCAAAAATAGCCCAGCTCCATTGGCATATCCTTTTTGAGGGTACCTTAGGCTATAGGGACTGACCTCAACCCAAGCACTTTTAAATACAAAGGTGTCAGTGCTGCTGAAGAAATGGGCCCCTGGAGCTGACCCAGGTAATTATTTCCGGCCATGGATCTTACCTCTACTAAAGAGGTAGGATAAGAGTCAGTCCTAAAGTCTTGAGGCTTCCCAAAGAGGAAGTGTCAAGGAACTTGAAAAATTCTTGTCTCCCCTACTTTAACTCTTAAAGTCCTATACCGCTCATTCCACCCAACCAGAAGTCACATTTGTTTTCCTAATCTACCCCAAACGATAGCCTTTGTTTAAATGTAATATTAAACATATTTAGAAGTCTTTGATTTATGGGAAATAACTTTAAATGAAAAGGCCATTTTTAACCATTTATTGATAAATACTTATAGGAATGGGGCTCTGGACTTAGAAAATTCTCAACAGGATGTTAAGAGTTAATCATGTGTCATATTTGCTCTCATGTGGAAGTGAATGAATATTTCTATTATTTCATATCTAAGCTTTGAAATTCTAATTCATACATTAGTTAAGTTTGGGCACCTCACGTAGTGTAATGGTTAGCAACCGGGATTCTCAAACCATTGGTAGTGAGTTTGATTCTCATTGGGCGCCCCATACTTCTGGCCTTGTGCCGCATCTAAGCTAAGCTTAGTAAATAACTATATTAGTTAATTTACCAGTAACAATAGTCTCCCAAACAATACCTTTTTATTTATCTACTAAGTTTAATTTAATAGTGGAACAAGACAAAATGGGACACCCAGTGAGAATCAAACTCACTAGTTATGATTTGCTAGCTTATTTCACAAACTATTACACCACATTAAACAGCTTCTTTCAGCCTTGTCAGCTGGGGCTGTAGAATGCACTAACTGCATATCTGTAGAGTAGGAAGACCCCTCCTCAATGGGGATAACTGTTGGTCGTGGATGGTGACCGGTGATGCTTAAGGACAGAATCCTGCTGGCTAAGTTGTCCATGTAACACTCTACTGTGGCCCTTACTTGGGCTAGACAGGAGTCAAAGGCTCCCTCTGATTAATTGACTGATCACATCAAGCCCTAGCACCTATATGATTGTCCTGACTGTATGACTTTCATGCTGTGATCATTTAAATTTTATTTTTCAATTATCTTCAAGAATATAAATTAAATCTCTTATTTTTGCTGAAAAACACAGCCCTGGTGATATTTAATGTGTATATATATTTACTTTGTCGTTAATTGTTTTATTTTCGAAGTTTCTTCTGGACATACATATACACGCAACTGCCCTTTATATATGTACTAGAAGCAGCTACCCGGCATTAGATCCATTATTATTGAATCCACAGATCCATTATTATTGAATCCACAGATCCATTATTATTGAATCACGAGTTGGATCCTCGCAGGATGCCCCATTAAAATCCCTATGTAAAAAAGACCTTGCGTTGATCCAGCCACTCTAAAAAGAAAAATCAATGTCTACTATTTAAAATATTAAATTTTTTTAAAATTTTAAAAATCTAGTTTGTTATCATTTAAATTTAATTTTTTTAAATTATCTTCACGAATATAAATCAAACCTTCATTATTTTTACTCAAAAACCAAGCCCTGGTGATATCTAATGTGTATATATATTTACTTTGTCGTTAATTGTGTTATTTTCTAAGTTTCCTCCGGACATACAGATTCACACAACTACCCTTTATATATGTACTAGCAGCAGCTACCCGGCATCACCCGGGTAGAGGGGGGATTTTTTTAAGTTAGTCCCGCAGATCCATTATTACTGAATCATGAGCTGAATCTCGTGGGATTCCCCATTTAAATCCCTATGTAAAAAAAATAGACCTTGCATTGATCCAGCTACTCTGAAATAAAATGTTAATGTATATCTAAAATATTAAATGAAAAAAAAAAATCCATGCTGTTATCAGTTAAATTTTATTTTTTGAGTATCTTCACGAATATAAATCAAATCTCTATTATTTTTACTCAAAAACCAAGCTCTGGTGATGTGTATATATATTTATTTTGTCGTTAATTGTTTTATTTTCTAAGTTTCCTCCGGACATACAGATTCACACAACTGCCCTTTATATATGTACTAGCAGCAGCTACCTGGCATCACCTGGGTAGAGGGGGGATTTTTTTAAGTTAGTCCCGCAGATCCATTATTACTGGATCATGAGTTGAATCCTCGTGGGATGCCCCATTTAAATCCCCATGTAAAAAAAAAAATATTTAATGTGTATATATATTTACTTTGTCGTTAATTGTTTTATTTTCTAAGTTTCCTCCGGACATACATATACACACAACTGCCCTTTATATATGTATAGATAGATAGATAGATAGATAGATATATGAACTAGATTCAAGTAGTTCAAAAGCAGCATCCTGCTCAAGACACAATTGATTTGTGTTTTGGGCAGGATGCTGGTTTTTAAAGTACTTAAATCTAGTTTGTACATACTAAAAATGCCCAGTTTGACCAAAGAAAAAGATTGTTAGTCAAGTCACACTGAAAGCATCTATTTCTACCTGATCATCAAAGTTAAGCAGTGATGACTCTGTTCAATACTTAGATGGGTGACTATTTAGCAACAGCAGAGACTGTAAAAAAAAAACTTTGGCCAGTGTGATATATATATATATATATATATATATATATATATATTTACCAACCCCTCCACATAAGAAGGATGTGACACAAGGTCAATTTCTTAAGCGGAATTTAGCTGGTTTGAATTCAGAGTTTTCCTTTTCATAGACTGGTTACCTAACCATGGTTTAATAGCCCAGTCTGCCCGACTATTTACCCATAGTTGGAGGGAGAGTAGTTGGATGCATAACTTCCCAAGGGTATTAGCACTGTGAGAAATGCAAACAGTCTCGTCCAGGATTTGAACTCAGGTCAACGAGTCCATTTCCTATGACTAACCATCACACAACACGCCTTGATATATATATATATATTAATATATATGATAAAAATCTCATTAAATTTGGTTATCTGTAATCACAGCACATCATAGTGTAGTGTTTGCATTGCAAAGGGTTATATTTACTCTACAGATGCATTTGAATGGGGTTTGGTTTGGTTTGTTTTACGGCATATCAACCTCAGTGGGTTATTTAATGACGATAAAGTTTTGAAATAAATCAATTCTTAATGGATAATACAATTTTTTTTATAAATACATTTTTCTATTTAACCCATAGATGGGACCCTAACAGGTACTACCACTCTGGGTCAGAGTGGACCAGGGAGCAATGGTGATGAAGGGGTGCTCCACATTCCCCAAACTTCCATTCGACAGGGCGGGCCTTTTACTATGGGAATGCATTGGTTAGGATATACTAGAGGAATGAACCAGAAAAAAAAAAATACTGTATGAATACTTTGCAAAGTTTTACTATAGGAATGCATTGGAAAGTATTTTACAAGAGGAATACACTGGAAAGGATTTTACTATAGTAATGTTTTGGAGAGGGTTTTACTATATGAATGCAATGATTTAGTTGTACTACAGGAATACACCAGAAAGAATTCCACTATACAAATGCATTGCCAAGGTTTTTACAATAGAAATGCATTGCAAAACATTTTACTACAGCAATGCATTGCAAAACGTTTTACTACAGCAATGCATTGCAAAACGTTTTACTACATCAATGCATTGGGTAAGTTTTTAGTATAGGAATGTATTGGAAAGAGGTTTACTATAGGAATTGATTGCATAGTATTTTACTATTGGAATGGATTTTACTATTAGAATATATTGCCAAGGGTGTTTACTATAGCAATGAATTGGATAGGGCTTTAGTATAGTAATATATTGGAAAGAGTTTTAATATAGGAATATATTGGAAAGAGTTTTAATATAGGAATGCACTGAAAAGTGTTTTACCATAGGAATGTATTGGGAAATGTTTTACCATAGGAATGTATTGGGAAATGTTTTACCATAGAAATGTATTGGGAAATGTTTTACCATAGAAATGCACTGGAAAATGTTTAACTATAAGAATGCACTGGAAAATGTTTAACTATAAGAATGCACTGGAAAATGTTTAACTATAAGAATGCACTGGAAAATGTTTAACTATAAGAATGCACTGGAAAATGTTTAACTATAAGAATGCATTAGAAAATACTTCACTATAGGAATGCATTAGAAAATACTTCACTATAGGAATGCATTAGAAAATACTTCACTATAGGAATGCATTAGAAAGGCTTTTATTTGTTGTTTATTGTAGTTAGTAATACTGACACCAGAGTAGTAGGTTCAGCATGGTACAATGTCCTGTGACAATAACCACCATACACCACTAGACTAGACTCTAATTTCTAGAGATATACAGCCATACTGCTCAGTAATCTCTGCCAATCAACAAGGTAAATTGATCAAAATAAAGG
Organism: Doryteuthis pealeii; assembly: GCA_023376005.1. Lineage (NCBI taxonomy): Eukaryota > Metazoa > Mollusca > Cephalopoda > Myopsida > Loliginidae > Doryteuthis > Doryteuthis pealeii. The sequence continues at coordinate 91,223,519 of CM042158.1, read as the reverse complement.
TGCCGTTATAGTATGTGGCCTACCACCGGTTTGAATGTGTCCTACCTTAGTAAGAGTATATTTATAGATATAAGTAGTAGGCAATTTATTGAAACTAATTATTTTTTACATATATTTAATTTCAAGAAATGCAATTCAGTCATAAGCTGTATATAGTAATTAAGAATAATTAAAAAAGAATTTATCCATAATTTACATGAATCAGAGATCTATTTAATTCTAAAAGTTTCTAAAATTCTGAAATAGGGTTAGCAGTTATTATTATAACCTTATAATATGCTTTTTATGGTAGGCCACATACTATAAGAGAGACATGATTTCCATAGGCCACTTTCAAAAGGTAGGCCACATACTATAGAGAGATATGATTTCGTAGGCACATTCAAAAGGTAGGCCACATACTATAAGAGAGACATGATTTCATAGGCCAGTTCAAAAGGTAGGCCCACTATACATGATTTCATAGGCCATGTTCAAAGGTAGGCCACATACTATAAGAGAGACATGATTTCATAGGCCATGTTCAAAAGGTAGGCCACATACTATAAGAGAGACATGATTTCATAGGCCACATTCAAAAGGTAGGCCACATATTATAATGGTACCAAAATAAATACCTATACTTTCAAAAAGAAAGAAAAAAAAAAAAAGCATCTTTATCTTCTATTCCTGAATCTGGATCTGAGTGCATATGTCTGTATGATCAATTCTTATTCACCTTTGCAAAGCTGCTATTCTGGATTCTTGATTCAGCATCATCTTAGAAATAAGAAGGTCACATGACTGTAGAATAATCTGTGAAAATCAATCTCATTATTCGGTGTGTTGGTCAACATGATTTTGATATGTACTCTCAATATTCAATCAAAATGAATCTTCTTTTTCCCTTGTCCTACTTATTTCAGGATTTGCAAAACTCATATATTAATATTGATATCGATTATATAATATATATATATATATATATATATATATATTTGGGAGAATATGTGCTTAATTGAAGTCGTACCTAATTATGAAAGTTAATTAATTAATAATTAATTAATTAGGCGGGCATACCTATTTAAATGTAAGGCTAAACAAATCGAGAAAAATCAATCTCTGTATGTACATTTCGGCCTATTAGGCCTCATCAGCAGAGCTATAGATAGAAAGACCACCAAAAATTGTCGGCTAAAAAAAAGCCATATCATAAACACACCGTGTGTGTATTTACTTCTCATATATATATATATTATATATATTGGCATTTCAGTCTTGGAAGACTGTATTATAGTTTTTGTGCTCCTGAAGTTCCAGCACCTCCTGTGACTGTAAAGTCCAATGTTAGAAAATCATTCTTGACCAGAGATGTTGCATGTGAAGGCTGTCTCTGAAGATGTTGATGTGCCGGCGCTTTGTTGCCGCTGCTTTCTTCTGGACCTCCTAGCTTCATGGTGTTGCGCCAGGGTGACTTCAGACATGAACAGTCCTCTCTAGTAGAGGTCTGATAATATGGTTAAATATTAAAACATATTACAGCACATAATTTATTACATTCTATTTTATTAAGATTTATACAATAGCACATCACTCAATAAGTCCTGGGCCTGACATATAGATGGCGCCACTAATAAAAACTCCATATGATTTTTTATAAAGTACTAACCTTCAAATGGCTCATGTCAAAATTTGAGCCCAATCAGATTATTAGTTTTAAGTAGTATTTTTTTTATTTTTAAAAAGTAACAAAATAATTGTTATTTTGAGGTTTTGTTTGGAGTGGGCTTAAATGAATTAATGGCATTTTAATGGGGAAAATTGATTTGATATCTGAGGAAATTAATTTATGAGTGAAACAAATTAAAAGAGAAGCGTTGGAATCAGTGTATCCCTGTATAAAGGCACTATGTTGATGAATAAAGTCAAATTTTGCCTATGTAGATATGTCCAACATATCTAACTCCAGCTTCGGCCCTGGACTGTACAAGTTAACATCGTTGTCCCCCAGGCAACACCTGTGCCCTTGATTTAAAGGGTCAGGGCTGGGTTTATTGCCCAGTGCCAGGGGAAGAATGCTGATGGGATCAACGCATTTTTTGCACCCACCACCCATGAGTCATGGCTTGTGGGTGGTCCCACATTAATAGGGCTTTGTGCCTAACCCATATATGTGGGGTATGTGGTAAATGTCTAGTTAGAGCCAGGACTTATTAACTACATTGGTAGTTTTTTATTTTTTAAAACTAACAAAATGATTAGAGGTTTTGTTGGGCTTAAATAAATTAATGGCATTTCAGTTTATTTCAACAGGTAAAATTGATTTGATATATGAGGAAATTGAGTTATGAGCAGAACGAATTAAACTCGTAAGTCAAGGTATCATTGGGAGGGATGGAACGGATTAATGGCATTTCAGTTTATTTCAATGGGGAAAATTGATATGATATACGAGGAAATTGAGTTAGGAGTGGAACGAATTAAACTCTTAAGTCAAGATACCATTGTATATATACTAGAAATACCAAGCACCCTTTAGCAATTCAGAAATCCACCATTTTGTTAGATGAGATTTTTTTTTAAAAAGAAGCTCACTGCTTTGATTACCTTGAATTTTATCAAGAAAAAAACCAAAGTAAAACAATTAAATGACTAAAGTGTCAAGTTTTAAAAAAATGTTAAAAATTTCAATCATCTAAGATGTGTGAGAATATTGATAGTTGGGATTTATTCAGAGTTACAAACAAAACACTAGAAATAATCTCCAATTGAAATAAGCTGGCTTATCATGGCTTATCTCAAATACAAAATCCTCGCCTGAGGTGGGATAAAATAAAAAAAGGTTTACTTTATTTATATTTTGGAAGGATTAATAGTTGTTATGTTATTAGGGCTCAAGTCTTCTTTCTTTGTTTTCTTTCTTGATATTTTCTGATGTTAAAAGAGACTAATAGGGGCCGGTTTAGCTCATTTAGTAGAGCGTCCGCCTGGGAACCTCAAGGTTCCTGGTTCAATACCGCCCCTCACCAACTCAGCGTATGAGTAGCATAGGGATCTGTGCGGTAAAGGGAAGAGCTGATAGTAGGTGTGGTGTACTGCCTCAGATGCTAAAAAATAATCTCCTTGGTCTAGCACAAGTGAAAAGGGTATAGACTCCCTCGTTGTCTGGCTGATATCAACTTTAGGCCACCCAGACGACTTTACTTTTACTTTTACTTAAAAGAGCCTTACAGTATGTACCAGTGTGTAGATCATATTTTTAAGACATAACTTTGGTAATCTGAACATTAGCTACATAAATGACAGTAACCTCGCCTTGTTTATTTCACTTTGAGGAAGCCATATGTTTTGGTCAGCCATTTTCATTTCACCATAAATCTACACTCAAAATACGAAATCAATACAACTGCATGTTTTAACATGAAAATACCATAAAATGTGTTTTTAATTGTGCTTGCGCATTATTTGAAATGAACTTAATTGTTATTAGGAAAACATTTTATATTTTCATGTTAAAACATGCAGTTGCATTGATTTGAACAAATTTGTATTTTCAGTACAGATTTACGGTGAAATGAAAATGGCTGACAAAAATATTAGGCTTCCTCAAATTGAAATAAACAAGGGGAGGTTACTCTCCTTTATGTAGCTAATGTTCAGATTACCTTAACTTTTAGACCAAAAATTATCATCAACCTATACAGGATTAATGGAAAGTAAATAAAGTTGCCAGTGTAGACTATTGCTGGTATCAGCAGTACAGTAAGGGAGCCTATCCCCTTTTGCTAGAGGGAAAGCAACATTTCCATTCTAAATAGGGAACACAGATACTACACTGATCCTAGCCCTAAGCCTAAAAGCAACATTTCCATTCTAAATAGGGAACACACATACTACACCAATCCTAAAAAAAGCAACATTTTCTACCTAAATAGGGAACACAGATACTACTCTGATCCTAGGCCTAAGCAAGAAAGCAACATTTTCATCCTAAAAAGGGAACACAGATAATACTCTTACCCACTTTACTCCTCTCTTTCCCCTTTCTCTCTCCTTGGTGTTCTTAAAATCATTTTAGTCCGGTCATGGACTGGGAATTTCAGCTTGTAGTTAATATGTCACGTAGTTCTCGAAAATAATAAATATCTTGTTATTTTCAGGTTGATATGCAAAATCCCCCATCAGCTCTTTCATCTGGAATGAGCTCTTACATAAGAAAGACTTCAAAAGTATCTGATTCCATCGAGTTCCTTGAAGGAACTTTTAGAAACAAAATAGGAATAAGTATATCTTTGTTTTTACAGCATATCAATCTTTTTCACGTCATTTAATGCCGAGTCACGTCATTTTGATAAATAAAGGAGTCTGTTTTTTTTTACAGTACCAGCGGTTGCTTAAGTGGTCACCTAATTAAGGATTGAATAGGCTCATCACTGCTTAGCTTCAGTGATCTAGTGGGCACCGGTGATTTCAGTGTGAATTGATTTTGTTTGTTTTGTTTTGTTTTACGGCATATCAACCTCAGTGGGTCATTTAATGCCAATAAAGTTTTGAAATAAATCAACTCTTAGAATCAATTAAAACAATTTTTTTCAAACATAATTCAATCCTAAAAGTAGGGATTAATTTAGTATAATTTTCATATCAATAAACTAAACAGTAAAAAAGCCTTTAGGAAGCAAAAGTTGATTAACTCAGCTTTAGTATAATAATTATATATATATATATATATATATATTTGGGAATAAAAAGGCCTTAAATACCATGGGTATCGTGATTATGGACCATTTCCACTCGAGAGCATGGTCCATAATCACGATACCCATGGTATTTAAGGCCTTTTTATTCCCAAATAACTTTGCTCTGTTTACAATAATTAAACATTGAGCTCTCACACGGAACCTGAACTCTACAACATACTACGGGTAGAGAATTAGGACCCACCTAGAATCACCTTGTACCAAGAAACTTGGTACCACACCAAAGTATATATATATATATATATATTATTTATATTTTTGCTTGAAGGCAATTACAATGCATGTATCGCATAAAATTCAATACTTTATAGAAAATAAATTTGACAAGTGTAATCTCGGCAAAGGATCGCTCAGTGTGTAGAACATCATACAGACTGTTTCGACTTTATTAAGTCTCATCAGCGATGTATACTAACGATTTCCCTCCGACAGAAATCAAAACCAGGACCTCAGCAGGCATAGTCAGAGATCATATCGCCTCGGCCACAGTACACAGCTAACAATCCCTGCTAAATTAACCTTGTCAAATGATACTTACACGCCTCTACAATAATAGGTAAGGGGACGTTGAGTGAATAATAACAACAAACCAGTTCTTATGCTCTTCGGCGAAGTGAATAAGATTTTTGGAAGATTTAAAAAAATTTTTTTTTAGAAGCATTGTTGAATAAAGTATATATATATATATATATATGAGGTATGTCAGAAAAGTTCCAAAATGATTGCATTCTTCGATGTGAAAGACATCGTCCACTGCGGGTTCTTGCCACAAGGACAGACGATAAACCAACATGTCTACAAAGAGATACTGTGGCATTTGCTTCATTTAGTTCACAAAAAAAGATGAGAGATGTGGTAGGACAACTCGTAGATGCTTCACCATGACAATGCACCTGCTGACACTGCCCAAAGTATCCGAGAGTCTCTGGCCTAGAAGAACATTACTGTGCTGGAGCAACCTCCCTACACACCTGACCTGGCTCCATCTGATTTTTTCCCTCTTCCCCAAGCTCAAGGGAACCTGTTTTGAGGATGTGCACAAAATCAAAAAGGCTGTGACAACAGAGCTATGGAGAATCACAGAAGAATCCTTCAAGGAGTGCATGCAAGCGTGGCACAGAAGGATGGGAAAGTGCATTAGACTCCAGGGGGATTACTTTAAGGGGGATCACTTTAAAGGGGATAACTTGTAGTTTGGATTTGAAATAAATTTTTTGTGACACCAGTCCAAGAGCTTTTCTGACATACCTTGTATCATCATCATCATCATCATCATATCGCGCGAGTAGCACAGATATACATGACAATCTCTCGCCAACCTTCCCTATCATTCATTGCCCCTGGGAGTTCTTCTGCGCAGCAACCAGCATCCTCACATAGTTGGTCAATGTAGGTCCTTGGTGGGCGGCCCACATTAGCATGTCCATGTGTTGGCTTCCACAGGAGAACGTCGCTAATGAGCTCGTCCTTGCTTCTCCAGCAGTGTCCTGCATGTCTCGTCCATCTTACTCGGATGGTATGTGAGATGGGGGGGGGGCAGGTGGAAATACAGCTGTTTCCTTGTGGGGTGCTGTTTCCACGACTTGTTCAAGACTGCATGCAGCATTCTTGTACAGATCCCATCTAGCTTATTCTCAAGGGTCCAAGTGGTGCAGCCATACAGCAGTACTGATACAACCACAGCATGGAAGAATTGTCGCTTTAACTTGTCAGTGAGATCGGATTTCCATATGACTGATAATTTGTTTGTGGCTGTTATAACAGAAAATAGATATCTCTTATGATTCACAATCTTTACTTCACAATACATCCACTCGCCAACAAAACAAATTGAAAAACAAAACAAAACACTGACACCAAACGGAAGTTCACTCAAATGTAGCCTAAAACGAAGTGACCAAATTAACATGATTCTATGCATAGGCTAAAAAAAACTTTCGGTTGAAAAACAAGATTTATAAACAATAAAAATATCCTCGATTTAATGTTTTTCAACCAATAATTTTTTCCCCGCTAAACCCACTTCAATAGGATTTTGGATCCTATCCTTTGCTATATAAACAAGCCGACTAAAAGTCGAAGACAGTTGACCGAGGGCCTCCACGCAAAGAATATCACCCGGCAGGCAGGATCAAAGAACCGCCATACTATACCCACGCCACGCAGAGCCAGAACTGACTTTCAACCCCACGCCTACCCTCATTTCACCAAGCAGCGAAAAGGAATTACCATCTCGGCAATTCCAGCTTTTGTTTATTTTAAATAAAGATATTAATCCAAACTTTCTCGTCTATTTTGCAAACCATACGCATCTTGAGATATATCATTATATATCATGGCCGACCATGCCTCGTATAATAGATGAAGAAAAGTGATAAGGCAGCATTCTTGTGCAGGTCCCATCTAGCTTATTCTCAAGGCGCTTCGTAAGGCTCCAAGTGGTGCAGCCATACAGCAGTACTGATACAACCACAGCATGGAAGAATTGTCGCTTTAGCTTGTCAGTGAGATCAGATTTCCATATGACTGATAATTTGTTTGTGGCCGACCATACCTCGTATAATAGATGAAGAAAAGAGATAAGGCAAATACATAAGGCAATACAAATATTTCTTTTATGTTATCTATTTTTTGGGTGTTCTCCACAAGATTCCGAATTCAATACGAGTCCTCTCCAAATCAGCACATGAGTAGCACAGCTCGGGTAATCTGATCTGTGCAGTACATCATCTGGGAGCTGATGGTAGGTGTGGTGCTCTACCTCGGCAAAAAACAATCTCCCTGGTCTGGCACACACGAAAATCGGATAGACCCCGTCCGTCACCAAGTACATGAATTTCAAGGCTGTCCAAATGTACATCAGTAAGTGTTTGCACAGTTTTTTCAGTGATGCGGTTCTTCACGAAAGTTTTGGCATACTGAGTGCATTCAGGTTCTGGAATACCAGCCTCAACAAAAAAACTCCCTCCAATCAGAATCAATCCTGTTTGTAGCGCCATATTCAAGTTCAAATGAGACAAATTGGCAGATGGCTAAAGGCTAGTCAGTTGATATTCAGCACTTGGAATAATACCAAAAACTATCAATAGAAATGTGTCGCTTTAATACTCCCTTACTGTCCTGCTGATACCAAAAAAATAGGCTATTCCAACAAATTTACTACTTTATGGGTAATACTTTATTTTCTTTTAACTTTTGTTGCCTTTTTATCACGACTCAATAGGGCACTGAGTCTACAGCAATGAGGATATAGCCCAAATAAAAGCTAAGCTCTCATATAGACTTGAACTCGCATCCCTTTTTGTCATTCATTTGTTTAACATAAATTTGTTCATCTCAAAATAGTTCTTAAATAAGAAAGACTATAAAAGAATCTAATCTGTGCAGTAAAGCATCTAGGAGCTGATGGTAGGTGTGGTGCTCTACCTCAACAAAAAACAATCTCCCTGGTCTAGCACATGCGAAAATGGCTGATACCAAAAAAATAGACCATTCCTCCAACTTTACTATTTTACGGGTAATAATGTATTTTCTTTTAACTTAATACTTTTGTTGCCTTTTATCACGACTCAACAGGACAGTGAGTCTACAGCAATGAGGATATAGCCCAAATAAAAGATAAACTCTCATATAGACTTGAACTCGCATCCCTTTTTGTCATTCGTTTTACATAAATTTGTTCATTTTGCTAGCGCTAGACCAGGGATATTTTTTTTTTTTTTGCTGGGGTGGAGCACCACACCTACCATCAACTCCCCATTTGTTTTACATAAATTTGTTCATCTCAAAATAGTTCTTAAATAAGAAAGACTATAATAGAATCTGATCTGTGCAGTAAACCATCTAGGAGATGATGGTAGGTGTGGCACTGTACCTCAGCAAATAAAACAATCTCCCTCGTCTAGCACAAGAGAAAATGGCTGATACAAAAAATAGGCTATTCCTCCAACTTTACTACTTTAAAAAATAAAGTTGGAGTCGCCTATTGTTGGTATCAGCCAGACAATGAGGGAGTCTATCCCATTTTCGCGAGTGCTAGACCAGGGATATTTTTTGCTGGGGTAGAGCGCCACACCTACCGTCAATTCCCCATTTTACCGCACAGATCAGATTACTCAACCTGTGCTACTCATGTGCTGAGTTGGCGGGGACTGGTATCGAACCCAGAATCTTGCGATTCCTAGGCGTGTGCTCTACTGACTGAGAGGAATCTAATGTCACCAATGTCATTGAAAAAACTTTATAAAAAAAAAGAAAAAAAAAGAAGGAAGACATGAATCTTTGATACAAGATTCCTTAATCACTTAAGACTTGATCATCGCAGTTCTGAAAAAGATATGCATCCAACTATTTTCCTTCCAACTATGGGTAAATATTAAGGCAGACTTTGCTCTTTAAATTTAGTACAGCAACTGGTCTAGGAGGAAAACTCTGAATTCACACCTGTTAAACTACGCTTAAAAATGACCTCATGTCACATGCCCCAATGAGTTTGATTCTCACTGAGTGTCTCATACTGCTGGCGTTGTGCTATGCTAAGCTTAGTAAATGACTACTCAGAAAGTGACCCGTGGATATACCCCGGTATGATAATTTAATTATTACAACATTTGATATGTTTACTTAAGAGCTATTGCTTAGTTCAATATGTAAAAATATGATAATCTTGATTTAACTCTCTCTCACTCTTTTTTTTTTTCAGGAATAAAACGTAAGAGTGATGCTAAGTTGGCGGGGACTGGTATCGAACCCAGAATCTTGCGATTCCTAGGCATGTGCTTTACTGACTGAGAGGAATCTAATGTCACCAATGTCATTGAAAAAGCTTTAAAAAAAAAAAGAAAAGAAAAGAAGGAATACATGAATCTTTGATACAAGATTCCTTGATCACTTAAGACTTGATCATCGCAGTTCTGAAAAAGATATGCATCCAACTATTTTCCTTCCAACTATGGGTAAATATTAAGGCAGACTTTGCTCTTTAAATTTAGTACAGCAACTGGTCTAGGAGGAAAACTCTGAATTCACACCTGTTAAACTACGCTTAAAAATGACCTCATGTCACATGCCCCAATGAGTTTGATTCTCACTGAGTGTCTCATACTGCTGGCGTTGTGCTATGCTAAGCTTAGTAAATGACTACTCAGAAAGTGACCCGTGGATATACCCCGGTATGATAATTTAATTATTACAACATTTGATATGTTTACTTAAGAGCTATTGCTTAGTTCAATATGTAAAAATATGATAATCTTGATTTAACTCTCTCTCACTCTTTTTTTTTTCAGGAATAAAACGTAAGAGTGATGCTAAGTTGGCGGGGACTGGTATCGAACCAGAATCTTGCGATTCCTAGGCATGTGCTTTACTGACTGAGAGGAATCTAATGTCACCAATGTCATTGAAAAAGCTTTAAAAAAAAAAGAAAGAAAAGAAGGAATACATGAATCTTTGATACAAGATTCCTTGATCACTTAAGACTTGATCATCGCAGTTCTGAAACTTGATCTCTATAAAAGAATCAGGAATAAACGTAAGAGTGATGCTAAGTTGGCGGGGACTGGTATCGAACCCAGAATCTTGCGATTCCTAGGCATGTGCTTTACTGACTGAGAGGAATCTAATGTCACCAATGTCATTGAAAAAGCTTTAAAAAAAAAGAAAAAAAGAAGGAATACATGAATCTTTGATACAAGATTCCTTGATCACTTAAGACTTGATCATCGCAGTTCTGAAAAAGATATGCATCCAACTATTTTCCTTCCAACTATGGGTAAATATTAAGGCAGACTTTGCTCTTTAAATTAGTACAGCAACTGGTCTAGGAGGAAAACTCTGAATTCACACCTGTTAAACTACGCTTAAAAATGACCTCATGTCACATGCCCCAATGAGTTTGATTCTCACTGAGTGTCTCATACTGCTGGCGTTGTGCTATGCTAAGCTTAGTAAATGACTACTCAGAAAGTGACCCGTGGATATACCCCGGTATGATAATTTAATTATTACAACATTTGATATGTTTACTTAAGAGCTATTGCTTAGTTCAATATGTAAAAATATGATAATCTTGATTTAACTCTCTCTCACTCTTTTTTTTTTCAGGAATAAAACGTAAGAGTGATGCTAAGTTGGCGGGGACTGGTATCGAACCCAGAATCTTGCGATTCCTAGGCATGTGCTTTACTGACTGAGAGGAATCTAATGTCACCAATGTCATTGAAAAAGCTTTAAAAAAAAAAGAAAAAAAAGAAGGAATACATGAATCTTTGATACAAGATTCCTTGATCACTTAAGACTTGATCATCGCAGTTCTAAAACTTGATCTCTATAAAAGAATCAGGAATAAAACGTAAGAGTGATGCTAAGTTGGCGGGACTGGTATCGAACCCAGAATCTTGCGATTCCTAGGCATGTGCTTTACTGACTGAGAGGAATCTAATGTCACCAATGTCATTGAAAAAGCTTTAAAAAAGAAAAGAAAAGAAAAGAAGGAATACATGAATCTTTGATACAAGATTCCTTGATCACTTAAGACTTGATCATCGCAGTTCTAAAACTTGATCTCTATAAAGAATCAGGAATAAAACGTAAGAGTGATGCTAAGTTGGCGGGGACTGGTATCGAACCCAGAATCTTGCGATTCCTAGGCATGTGCTTTACTGACTGAGAGGAATCTAATGTCACCAATGTCATTGAAAAAGCTTTAAAAAAGAAAAGAAAAGAAAAGAAGGAATACATGAATCTTTGATACAAGATTCCTTGATCACTTAAGACTTGATCATCGCAGTTCTAAAACTTGATCTCTATAAAAGAATCAGGAATAAAACGTAAGAGTGATGCTAAGTTGGCGGGGACTGGTATCGAACCAGAATCTTGCGATTCCTAGGCATGTGCTTTACTGACTGAGAGGAATCTAATGTCACCAATGTCATTGAAAAAGCTTTAAAAAAGAAAAGAAAAAAAGAAGGAATACATGAATCTTTGATACAAGATTCCTTGATCACTTAAGACTTGATCATCGCAGTTCTAAAACTTGATCTCTATAAAAGAATCAGGAATAAAACGTAAGAGTGATGCTAAGTTGGCGGGGACTGGTATCGAACCCAGAATCTTGCGATTCCTAGGCATGTGCTTTACTGACTGAGAGGAATCTAATGTCACCAATGTCATTGAAAAAGCTTTTAAAAAAAAAAAAAAGAAAAGAAAAACTCTTAGAATCAATTTAAAACATTTTTTCAAATAATTAATCCAAAAGTAGGGATTAATTAGTATAATTTCATATCAATAAACTAAACAGTAAAAAGCTTTAGGAAGCAAAAGTTGATTAACTCAGCTTTAGTATAATAATTATATATATATATATTATATATATTTGGGAATAAAAAGGCTTAAATACCATGGGTATCGTGATATGGACCATTTCCACTCGAGAGCATGTCCATAATCACGATACCCATGGTATTTAAGGCTTTTTTTCCCAAATAACTTTGCTCTGTTTACAATAATTAAACATTGAGCGCTCACACGGAACCTGAACTCTACAACATACTACGGGTAGAAGAATTGGACCACCTAGAATCACATTGTACAAGAAACTGGTACACACCAAGTTATATATATATATATATATATTATTTATATTTTTGCTTGAAGGCAATTACAATGCATGTATCGCATAAAATTCAATACTTTATAGAAAATAAATTTGACAAGTGTAATCTCGGCAAAGGATCGCTCATGTGTAGAACATCATACAGACTGTTTCGACTTTATTAAGTCTCATCAGCGATGTATACTAACGATTTCCCTCCGACAGAAATCAAAACCAGGACCTCAGCAGGCATAGTCAGAGATCATTACTGCCTCGGCCACAGTACACAGCTAACAATCCCTGCTAAATTAACACTTGTCAAATGATACTTACACGCGCTCTACAATAATAGGTAAGGGGACGTTGAGTGAATAATAACAACAAACCAGTTCTATAGCTCTTCGGCGAAGTGATAAGATTTTGGAAGATTTAAAAAAAAATTTTTTTTTAGAAGCATTGTTGAATAAAGTATATATATATATATATATGAGGTATGTCAGAAAAGTTCAAAATGATTGCATTCTTCGATGTGAAAGACATCGTCCACTGCGGGTTTCTGCCACAAGGACAGACGATAAACCAACATGTCTACAAAGAGATACTGTGGCATTTGCTTCATTTAGTTCACAAAAAAAGATGAGAGATGTGGTAGGACAACTCGTTAGATGCTTCACCATGACAATGCCACCTGCTTGACACTGCCCAAAGTATCCGAGAGTCTCTGGCTAGAAGAACATTACTGTGCTGGAGCAACCTCCCTACACACCTGAACCTGGCTCCATCTGATTTTTTCCTCTTCCCCAAGCTCAAGGGAACCTGTTTTGAGGATGTGCACAAAATCAAAAAAGGCTTGTGACAACAGAGCTATGGAGAATCACAGAAGAATCCTTCAAAGGAGTGCATGCAAGCGTGGCACAGAAGGATGGGAAAAGTGCATTAGACTCTCAGGGGGATTACTTTAAAGGGGGATCACTTTAAAGGGGAAACTTGTAGTTTGGATTTGAAATAATTTTTTTGTGACACCCAGTCCAAGAGCTTTTCTGACATACTTGTATCATCATCATCATTCAATCATCCATATCGCGGAGTAGCACAGATTACATGACAATCTCTCGCCAACCTTCCCTATCATTCATTGCCCTGGGAGTTCTTCTGCGGCAGCAACAGCATCCTCACATAGTTGGTCAATGTTAGGTCCTTGGTGGCGGCCCACATTAGCATGTCATGTGTTGGCTTCCACAGGAGAACGTCGCTAATGAGCTCTCGTCTTGCTTCTCCACAGTGTCCTGCATGTCTCGTCCATCTTACTCGGATGGTATGTGTGAGATGGGGGGGGGCAGGTGGAAATACAGCTTTGTTCCTTGTGGGGTGCTGTTTCCACGACTTGTTCAAGACTGCATGCAGCATTCTTGTACAGATCCCATCTAGCTTATTCTCAAGGGTCCAAGTGGTGCAGCCATACAGCAGTACTGATACACCACAGCATGGAAGAATTGTCGCTTTAACTTGTCAGTGAGATCGGATTTCCATATGACTGATAATTTGTTTGTGGCTGTTATAACAGAAAATAGATATCTCTTATGATTCACAATCTTTTACTTCACAATACATCCACTCGCCAACAAAACAAATTGAAAACAAAACAAACACTGACACCAAACGGAAGTTCACTCAAATGTAGCCTAAAAACGAAGTGACCAAATTAACATGATTCTATGCATAGGCTAAAAAAAACTTTCGGTTGAAAAACAAGATTTATAAACAATAAAATATCCTCGATTTAATGTTTTTCAACCAATAATTTTTTCCCCGCTAAACCCACTTCAATAGGATTTGGATCCTATCCTTTGCTATATAAACAAGCCGACTAAAAGTCGAAGACAGTTGACCGAGGGCCTCCACGCAAAGAATATCACCCGGCAGGCAGGATCAAAGAACGCCATACATACCCACGCCACGCAGAGCCAGAACTGACTTTCAACCCAACGCCTACCCCTCATTTCACCAAGCAGCGAAAAGGAATTACCATCTCGGGCAATTCCAGCTTTTGTTTATTTTTAAATAAAGATATTAATCCAAACTTTCTCGTCTATTTTGCAAACCATACGCATCTTGAGATATATCATTATATATATGGCCGACCAATGCCTCGTATAATAGATGAAGAAAAGTGATAAGGCAGCATTCTTGTGCAGGTCCATCTAGCTTATTCTCAAGGCGCTTCGTAAGGCTCCAAGTGGTGCAGCCATACAGCAGTACTGATACAACACAGCATGGAAGAATTGTCGCTTTAGCTTGTCAGTGAGATCAGATTTCCATATGACTGATAATTTGTTTGTGGCGACCATACTCGTATAATAGAGAAGAAAAAGGATAAGGCAAATACATAAGGCAATACAAATTTTTCTTTATGTTATCTATTTTTTGGGTTTCTCCACAAGATTCCGAATTCAATACGAGTCCTCTCCAAATCAGCACATGAGTAGCACAGCTCGGGTAATCTGATCTGTGCAGTACATCATCTGGGAGCTGATGGTAGAGTGTGGTGCTCTACCTCGGCAAAAAACAATCTCCCTGGTCTGGCACACAACGAAAATCGGATAGACCCCGTCCGTTCACCAAGTACATGAATTTCAAGGCTGTCCCAATGTACATCAGTAAGTGTTGCACAGTTTTTCTCAGTGATGCGGTTCTTCACGAAGTTTTGGCATACTGAGTGCATTCAGGTTCTGGAATACCAGCTCCAACAAAAAACTCCTCCAATCAGAATCAATCCTGTTTGTAGGCGCATATTCAAGTTCAAATGAGACAAATTGGCAGATGGCTAAAGGCTAGTCAGTTGATATTCAGCACTTGGAATAATACCAAAAACTATCAATAGAAATGTGTCGCTTTAATACTCCCTTACGTTCTGCTGATACCAAAAAAATGGCTATTCCACAATTTACTACTTTATGGGTAATACTTTATTTCTTTTAACTTTTGTTGCCTTTTTATCACGACTCATAAGGGCACTGAGTCTACAGCAATGAGGATATAGCCCAAATAAAGGCTAAGCTCTCATATGACTTGAACTCGCATCCCTTTTTGTCATTCATTTGTTTAACATAAATTTGTTCATCTCAAAATAGTTCTTAATAAGAAAGACTATAAAAGAATCTAATCTGTGCAGTAAAGCATCTAGGAGCTGATGGTAGGTGTGGTGCTCTACCTCAACAAAAAAAATCTCCCTGGTCTAGCACATGCGAAAATGGCTGATACCAAAAAATAGACCATTCCTCCAAACTTTACTATTTTACGGGTAATAATGTATTTCTTTTAACTTAATACTTTTGTTGCCTTTATCACGACTCAACAGGACAGTGAGTCTACAGCAATGAGGATATAGCCCAAATAAAAGATAAACTCTCATATAGACTTGAACTCGCATCCCTTTTTGTCATTC
Source organism: Doryteuthis pealeii (assembly GCA_023376005.1). NCBI lineage: Eukaryota > Metazoa > Mollusca > Cephalopoda > Myopsida > Loliginidae > Doryteuthis > Doryteuthis pealeii. The sequence continues at coordinate 91,207,741 of CM042158.1, read as the reverse complement.
GTTTTACATAAATTTGTTCATTTTGCTAGCGCTAGACCAGGGATATTTTTTTTTTTTTTGCTGGGGTGAGCACCACACCTACCATCAACTCCCCATTTTGTTTACATAAATTTGTTTCATCTCAAAAGTTCTTAAATAAAAAGACTATAATAGAATCTGATCTGTGCAGTAAACCATCTAGGAGAATGATGGTAGGTGTGGCACTGTACCTCAGCAAATAAAAATCTCCCTCGTCTAGCACAAGAGAAAATGGCTGATACAAAAAATAGGCTATTTCCTCCAACTTTACTACTTTAAAAAATAAAGTTGGAGTCGCCTATTGTTGGTATCAGCCAGACAATGAGGGAGTCTTCCCATTTTCGCGCGTGCTAGACCAGGGATATTTTTTGCTGGGGTAGAGCGCCACACCTACCGTCAATTCCCCCATTTTAACCGCACAGATCAGTTACTCAACCTGTGCTACTCATGTGCTGAGTTGGCGGGGACTGGTATCGAACCAGAGAATCTTGCGATTCCTAGGCGTGTGCTCTACTGACTGAGAGGAATCTAATGTCACCAATGTCATTGAAAAAACTTTAAAAAAAAAGAAAAAAAAAGAAGGAAGCATGAATCTTTGATACAAGATTCTTAATCACTAAGACTTGATCATCGCAGTTCTGAAAGATATGCATCCACTATTTTCCTTCCAACTATGGGTAAATATTAAGGCAGACTTTGCTCTTAAATTTAGTACAGCAACTGGTCCTAGGAGGAAAACTCTGAATTCACACACTGTTAAACTACGCTTAAAAATGACCTCATGTCACACTGCCCCAATGAGTTTGATTCTCACTGAGTGTCTCATACTGCTGGCGTTGTGCTATGCTAAGCTTAGTAAATGACTACTCAGAAAGTGACCCGTGGATATACCCCGGTTGATAATTTAATTATTCAACATTTGATATGTTTACTTAAGAGCTATTGCTTAGTTCAATATGTAAAAATATGATATATTTGATTTAACTCTCTTCACTCTTTTTTTTTTTCAGGAATAAAACGTAGAAATACCAAGCACCCTCCAGCAATTCAGGAATTCACCATTTTGTCAGATGAGATTTTTTTTTAAAAAAGAAGCTCACTGCTTTGATTACCTTGAATTTTATCAAGAAAAAAACAAAAGTAAAACAATTAAATGACTAAAGTGTCAAGTTTTAAAAAAATGTTAAAAATTTCAATCATCCAAGATGTGTGAGAATATTGATAGTTGGGATTTATTTAGAGTTACAAACAAAACATTAGAAATAATCTCCAATTGAAATAAGCTGGCTTATCATGGCTTATCTCAAATACAAAATCCTTGCCTGAGGTGGGATAAAATAAAAAAAGGTTTACTTTATTTATATTTTGGAAGGATTAATAGTTGTTATGTTATTAGGGCTCAAGTTTTCTTTCTTTATTTTCTTTCTTGATATTTTCTGATGTTAAAAGAGACTAATAGGGGCCGGTTTAGCTCATTCAGTAGAGCGTCCGCCTGGGAACCTCTAGGTTCCTGGTTCAATACTGCCCCTCACCAACTCAGCGTATGAGTAGCATAGGGATCTGTGCGGTAAAGTGAAGAGCTGATAGTAGGTGTGGTGCACCACCTCAGACATTAAAAAATAGTCTCCTTGGTCTAGCACAAGTGAAAAGGGTATAGACTCCCTCGTTGTCTGGCTGATATCAACTTTAGGCCACCCAGACGACTTTACTTTTACTTTTACTTAAAAGAGCCTTACAGTATGTACCAGTGTGTAGATCATATTTTTAAGACTTAACTTTGGTAATCTGAACATTAGCTACATAAATGACAGTAACCCCGCCTTGTTTATTTCACTTTGAGGAAGCCATATGTTTTGGTCAGCCATTTTCATTTCACCATAAATCTACACTCAAAATACGAAATCAATACAACTGCATGTTTTAACATGAAAATACCATAAAATGTGTTCTTAATTGTGCTTGCACATTATTTGAAATGAACTTAATTGTTATTAGGAACATGTTAAAACATGCAGTTGCATTGATTTGAACAAATTTGTATTTTCAGTACAGATTTACGGTGAAATGAAAATGGCCGACAAAAATATTAGGCTTCCTCAAATTGAAATAACCAAGGGGAGGTTACTCTCTTTTATGTAGCTAATGTTCAGATTACCTTAACTTTTAGACCAAAAATTATCATCAACCTATACAGGATTAATAGAAAGTAAATAAAGTTGCCAGTGTAGACTATTGCTGGTATCAGCAGTACAGTAAGGGAGCCTATCCCCTTTTGCTAGAGGGAAAGCAACATTTTCATCCTAAATAGAGAACACAGATACTACGCTGATCCTAGGCCGAAGCCTGAAAGCAACATGTTCATCCTGAATAGGGAACAGATACTACACTGATCCTAGGCCTAAGCAATATTTTTTTATTCTAAATAGGGAACACTGATACTACACTGATCCTAGCCCTAAGCCTAAAAGCAACATTTTCATTCTAAATAGGGAACACACATACTACACCAATCCTAAAAAAGCAACATTTTCTACCTAAATAGGGAACACAGATACTACACTGATCCTAGGCCTAAGCAAGAAAGCAACATTTTCATCCCAAAAAGGGAACACAGATAATACTCTTACCCACTTTACTCCTCTGATTCCCCTTTCTCTCTCCTTGGTGTTCTTAAAATCATTTTAGTCCGGTCATGGACTGGGAATTTCAGCTTGTAGTTAATATGTCATGTAGTTCTCGAAAATAATAAATATCTTGTTATTTTCAGGTTGATATGCAAAATCCCCCATCAGCTCTTTCATCTCGAATGAACTCTTACATAAGAAAGACTTCAAAAGTATCTGATTCCATCTAGTTCCTTGAAGGAACTTTTAGAAACAAAACAGGAATAAGTATATCTTTGTTTTTACAGCATATCAATCTTTTTCACGTCATTTAATGCCGAGTCACGTCATTTTGATAAATAAAGGAGTCTGTTTTTTTACAGTACCAGCGGTTGCTTAAGTGGTCACCTAATTAAGGATTGAATAGGCTCATCACTGCTTAGCTTCAGTGATCTAGTGGGCACCGATGCTTTCAGTGTGAATTGACAGTAATGGTTTGGTTTGTTTTGTTTTACGGCATATCAACCTCAGTGGGTTATTTAATGCCGATAAAGTTTTGAAATAAATCAACCCTTAATGGATAATACAATTTTTTTATAAAAACATTTTTCTATTTAACCCATAGATGGGACCCTAACAGGTACTACCACTCTGGGCCAGAGCGGACAAGGGAGCAATGGTGATGAAGGGCTGCTCCACATTCCCCAAACCTCCAAAACTGGAACCTCACCATCAGATAGAGTTTAACGTCATTCCCAGGACATGTAGACCCGCAGCCACCGCCTTCTAGCACCCATATGATAAAAGGGGTTGGGCCTTGCCATAAGGACAATAGGGTTGGGACAATCATATAGCTGCTAGGACTTGACATGACCAGCCGACTGATCGGAGGGGGCCTCTCCGACCGCCCGTCTAGCCCAAGATAGTGTGAATTGACCATAATGGAGAGAGTGTACTTGGTTGGTCATTTTGTTTTATGGCATATCAACCCTTTTCAGTTCATTTAATGGTTTTTCATGATGGTATTGATGTTTCTGTTTAGGAAGGAGTAAAGGATAATCATTAGCATTCCATAGTTTACAGCTGTCCCTGATGATATTCATGCTGCTATTTAGAAAGAGGTGAAAGATTCTAATAAGCATTCCATAGTTTACAGCTGTCCATGATGATATTGATGCTTCTATTTAGGAAGGGGTGAAAGATTCTAATTAGCATTTTATAGTTAACAACTGTCCATGATGATATTGATGCTTCTATTTAGGATGAGGTGAAAGATTCTAATTAGCATTTTATAGTTAACACCAGTCCATGATGATATTGATGCTTCTATTTAGGATGAGGTGAAAGATTCTAATTAGCATTTTATAGTTAACACCAGTCCATGATGATATTGATGCTTATTTAGGATGAGTGAAGATTCTAATTAGCATTTTATAGTTAACACCAGTCCATGATGATATTGATGCTTCTATTTAGGATGAGTGAAATTCTAATTAGCATTTATAGTTAACACCAGTCCATGATGATATTGATGCTTCTATTTAGGATGAGTGAAGATTCTAATTAGCATTTTATAGTTAACACAGTCCATGATGATATTGATGCTTCTATTTAGGATGCTAATTAGCATTTAATAGTTAACACCAGTCCATGATGATATTGATGCTTCTATTTAGGATGAGTGAAAGATTCTAATTAGCATTTATAGTTAACACCAGTCCATGATGATATTGATGCTTCTATTTAGGATGAGTGAAAGATTCTAATTAGCATTTAATAGTTAACACCAGTCCATGATGATATTGATGCTTCTATTTAGGATGAGGTGAAAGATTCTAATTAGCATTTTATAGTTAACACAGTCCATGATGATATTGATGCTTCTATTTAGGATGAGTGAAAGATTCTAATTAGCATTTATAGTTAACACAGTCCATGATGATATTGATGCTTCTATTTAGGATGAGGTGAAAGATTCTAATTAGCATTTATAGTTAACACCAGTCCATGATGATATTGATGCTTCTATTTAGGATGAGGTGAAAGATTCTAATTAGCATTTATAGTTAACACCAGTCCATGATGATATTGATGCTTCTATTTAGGATGAGGTGAAAGATTCTAATTAGCATTTTATAGTTAACACCAGTCCATGATGATATTGATGCTTCTATTTAGGATGAGATGAAAGATTCTAATTAGCATTTTATAGTTACCATGATGATATTGATGCTTCTATTTAGGATGGAGTGAAAGATTCTAATTAGCATTTTATAGTTAACACCAGTCCATGATGATATTGATGCTTCTATTTAGGATGAGGTGAAGATTCTAATTAGCATTTATAGTTAACACCAGTCCATGATGATATTGATGCTTCTATTTAGGATGAGGTGAGATTCTAATTAGCATTTAATAGTTAACACCAGTCCATGATGATATTGATGCTTCTATTTAGGAAGAGTGATTCTAATTAGCATTTATAGTTAACACCAGTCCATGATGATATTGATGCTTCTATTTAGGAAGGTGAAAGATTCTAATTAGCATTTAATAGTTAACAGTCCATGATGATATTGATGCTTCTATTTAGGATGAGGTGAAAGATTCTAATTAGCATTTTTAGTTAACACCAGTCCATGATGATATTGATGCTTCTATTTAGGATGAGGTGAAAGATTCTAATTAGCATTTATAGTTAACACCAGTCCATGATGATATTGATGCTTCTATTTAGGATGAGGTGAAAGATTCTAATTAGCATTTAATAGTTAGTCCATGATGATATTGATGCTTCTATTTAGGAAGTGATTCTAATTAGCATTTATAGTTAACACTGTCCATGATGATATTGATGCTTCTATTTAGGATGAGGTGAAAGATTCTAATTAGCATTTATAGTTAACACTCCATGATGATATTGATGCTTCTATTTAGGAAGGTGAAGATTCTAATTAGCATTTAATAGTTAACACCAGTCCATGATGATATTGATGCTTCTATTTAGGATGAGGTGAAAGATTCTAATTAGCATTTAATAGTTAACACCAGTCCATGATGATATTGATGCTTCTATTTAGGATGAGGTGAAAGATTCTAATTAGCATTTTTAGTTAACAAGTCCATGATGAAATTGATGCTTCTATTTAGGAAGTGAAAGATTCTAATTAGCATTTTATAGTTAACAGTCCATGATGATATTGATGCTTCTATTTAGGATGAGGTGAAAGATTCTAATTAGCATTTTATAGTTAACCAAGTCCATGATGATATTGATGCTTCTATTTAGGATGAGGTGAAAGATTCTAATTAGCATTTAATAGTTAACACCAGTCCATGATGATATTGATGCTTCTATTTAGGATGAGGTGAAAGATTCTAATTAGCATTTATAGTTAACACCAGTCCATGATGATATTGATGCTTCTATTTAGGATGAGGTGAAAGATTCTAATTAGCATTTTATAGTTAACACCAGTCCATGATGATATTGATGCTTCTATTTAGGATGAGGTGAAAGATTCTAATTAGCATTTTAATAGTTAACACCAGTCCATGATGATATTGATGCTTCTATTTAGGATGAGGTGATTCTAATTAGCATTTAATAGTTAACACTGTCCATGATGATATTGATGCTTCTATTTAGGAAGGTGAAAGATTCTAATTAGCATTTAATAGTTAACACCAGTCCATGATGATATTGATGCTTCTATTTAGGATGAGGTGAAAGATTCTAATTAGCATTTAATAGTTAACACCAGTCCATGATGATATTGATGCTTCTATTTAGGATCTAATTGCATTTATAGTTAACGTCCATGATGATATTGATGCTTCTATTTAGGATGAAAGATTCTAATTAGCATTTAATAGTTAACACCAGTCCATGATGATATTGATGCTTCTATTTAGGAAGAGGTGAAAGATTCTAATTAGCATTTAATAGTTAACACCAGTCCATGATGATATTGATGCTTCTATTTAGGATGAGGTGAAAGATTCTAATTAGCATTTAGTTAACACCAGTCCATGATGATATTGATGCTTCTATTTAGGATGAGGTGAAAGATTCTAATTAGCATTTATAGTTAACACCAGTCCATGATGATATTGATGCTTCTATTTAGGATGAGGTGAAAGATTCTAATTAGCATTTAATAGTTAACACCAGTCCATGATGATATTGATGCTTCTATTTAGGATGAGTGAAAGATTCTAATTAGCATTTAATAGTTAACACCAGTCCATGATGATATTGATGCTTCTATTTAGGATGAGGTGAAAGATTCTAATTAGCATTTTATAGTTAACACCAGTCCATGATGATATTGATGCTTCTATTTAGGATGAGGTGAAAGATTCTAATTAGCATTTATAGTTAACACGTCCATGATGATATTGATGCTTCTATTTAGGATGAGGTGAAAGATTCTAATTAGCATTTTATAGTTAACACCATCCATGATGATATTGATGCTTCTATTTAGGATGAGGTGAAAGATTCTAATTAGCATTTATAGTTAACACCAGTCCATGATGATATTGATGCTTCTATTTAGGATGAGGTGAAAGATTCTAATTAGCATTTTATAGTTAACACCAGTCCATGATGATATTGATGCTTCTATTTAGGATGGGTGAGATTCTAATTAGCATTTTTAGTTAACACCAGTCCATGATGATATTGATGCTTCTATTTAGGATGAGGTGAAAGATTCTAATTAGCATTTAATAGTTAACACCAGTCCATGATGAATTGATGCTTCTATTTAGGATGAGGTGAAAGATTCTAATTAGCATTTAATAGTTAACACCAGTCCATGATGATATTGATGCTTCTATTTAGGATGAGGTGAAAGATTCTAATTAGCATTTTATAGTTAACACCAGTATACTAATTAGCATTTTATAGTTAACACCAGTCCATGATGATATTGATGCTTCTATTTAGGATGAGGTGAAAGATTCTAATTAGCATTTATAGTTAACACCAGTCCATGATGATATTGATGCTTCTATTTAGGATGAGGTGAAAGATTCTAATTAGCATTTTATAGTTAACACCAGTCCATGATGATATTGATGCTTCTATTTAGGATGAGGTGAAAGATTCTAATTAGCATTTTATAGTTAACACCAGTCCATGATGATATTGATGCTTCTATTTAGGATGAGGTGAAAGATTCTAATTAGCATTTAATAGTTAACACCAGTCCATGATGATATTGATGCTTCTATTTAGGATGAGGTGAAAGATTCTAATTAGCATTTTATAGTTAACACCAGTCCATGATGATATTGATGCTTCTATTTAGGATGAGGTGAAAGATTCTAATTAGCATTTTATAGTTAACACCAGTCCATGATGATATTGATGCTTCTATTTAGGATGAGGTGAAAGATTCTAATTAGCATTTTATAGTTAACAGCTGATTGATGAATACTGATGCTTCTATTTATGAAGGAGTGAAGGATTCTAATTAGCATTTCATAGTTAACTGTTGTCCATGATGATATTGATGCTTCTATTCATGAAGAGGTGAGTGATTCTAATTAGCATTTTATACTTAACAGCTGTCCATAATGATATTCATGCTTCTATTTAGGAAGGGGTGAAAGATTTTAATTAGCCTTTTATAGTCAACAGTTGTCCATGATGATATTGATGCTTCTATTTAGGAAGGAGTGAAGAATTCTAATTAGCATTTCATAGTTATCTTTTATATATCAAGAATTTGAAGAAAAAAATTATATCAATCACACATTTAGATGTCACGATATTACCATTTAGTTGCAAATTGGACAAAATTGGACAGGAAATGATTTATTCTCTGAGATCCAAAAACGGAACCTCACCATAGATAGAATTTAACGTCATTCCCAGGACACGAAGGTCCTCAGCCACTGCCTTCTAGCACCCTTGAATAAAAAGGTGCACATATATATATAGTGGAATAAATAAATCCTTCTAAAAAAGTTTTTCATGAACGTTTGGTTTGGTTTGGTTTGTTTTATGGCATATCAACCTCAGTGGGTCATTTAATGCTGATAAAATTTTGAAATGAATTAATTCTTAATGGATACACAACTTTTTTATGAACACAATTTCCTATTTAACCCATAGATAGGACCCTAACAGGTACTACCAATCCAGGTTAGAGTGGACTTGGCGCACTGGTGATGAAAGGCTACTCCACATTCCCCAGACCTCCAAAAACGGAACCTCACCATGGATAGAATTTAACGTCATTCCCAGGACACGAAGGTCCTCAGCCACTGCCTTCTAGCACCCATATGATAAAATGGGTTGGGAATTGCCATAAGGGCAATAGGATTGAGGCAATCATATCGGTGCTAGGGCTTGGTGTGACTAGCTGATTGATTGGAGGGGGCCTCTCTGAATGCCCATCTAGCCTAAGTAAGGGCCTAAGTGGAGTGCTCAGCCATCTGGGTTCAATCCTTAAGCATCACGGGTCACCACCCATGGCCAACAGGTGGCCCCATCGCGGGAGTTTTATCCCTCTGCAGAGGTGCAGTCGATGCATTCTAATGTCTCAGCCAACAGGGTGGTTTTCGTGAAAGATAAAGGTGCTCAATAATAGCCTGTAGAGCAGCATAAAACCTAAAATAAATGAATAGGACCATTTTAGCTCAGTCGGTAGAGCACTTGCTTATGAATTGCAAAATTCCTAGTTCGATACTGGCCCTCATCAACTTAGTGTATGAGAGAGCACAGGGATCTGCGTGGTAAAGTGAGGAGCTGATGTTAAGTAAGTCGCTCCATTAAATAATCTCTTTGGTCTAGTGCTTGTGAAAAGGGGATAGACTCCCTCGTTGTCTGGCTGATACCAACATTAGGCCACCCCGACGACTTTACTTTACACACCTCCTTATTATAATCTCCTTACTACCATTTTCATGTATTTTTACAAAAGAAAAAAAATACAATCATCAGATGAGATTTGTTGATAGAAAAGACA
>CM042158.1:91113137-91195637 GCA_023376005.1 Doryteuthis pealeii | reverse complement strand
TATCACCCGACAGGCAGGATCAAAGAACCGTCATACTATACCCACACCACACCTCACGCCACGCAGAGCCAGAACTGACTTTCAACCCCACGCCTACCCTCATTTCACCAAGCAGCGAAAAGGAATTACCATCTCGGCAATTCCAGCTTTTGTTTATTTTAAATAAAGATATTAATCCAAACTTTCTCGTCTATTTTGCAAACCATACGCATCTTGAGATATATCATTATATATCATGGCCGACATGCTCGTATAATAGATGAAGAAAAGTGATAAGGCAGCATTCTTGTGCAGGTCCCATCTAGCTTATTCTCAAGGCGCTTCGTAAGGCTCCAAGTGGTGCAGCCATACAGCAGTACTGATACAACCACAGCATGGAAGAATTGTCGCTTTAGCTTGTCAGTGAGATCAGATTTCCATATGACTGATAATTTGTTTGTGGCCGACCATACCTCGTATAATAGATGAAGAAAAGAGATAAGGCAAATACATAATAAGGCAATACAAATATTTATTTTATGTTATCTATTTTTTGGGTGTTCTCCACAAGATTCCGAATTCAATACGAGTCCTCTCCAAATCAGCACATGAGTAGCACAGCTCGGGTAATCTGATCTGTGCAGTACAGCATCTGGGAGCTGATGGTAGGTGTGGTGGTCTACCTCGGCAAAAAACAATCTCCCTGGTCTGGCACACACGAAAATCGGATAGACTCCGTCTGTCACCAAGCACATGAATTTCAAGGCTGTCCAAATGTGCATCAGTAAGTGTTTGCACAGTTTTTTCAGTGATGCGGTTCTTCGCGAAAGTTTTGGCATACTGAGTGCATTCAGGTTCTGGAATAGCAGCCTCAACAAAAAACTCCCTCCAATCAGAATCAGTCCTGTATTGCAGCGCCATATTCAAGTTCAAATGAGACAAATTGGCAGATGGCTAAAGGCTAGTCAGTTGATATTCAGCACTTGGAATAATACCAAAAACTATCAATAGAAATGTGTCGCTTTAATACTCCCTTACTGTCCTGCTGATATTAAAAATAGGCTATTCCAACAAATTTACTACTTTATGGGTAATACTTTATTTTCTTTTAACTTTTGTTGCCTTTTTATCACGACTCACCAGGGCAGTGAGTCTACAGCAATGAGGATATAGCCCAAATAAAAGCTAAGCTCTCATATAGACTTGAACTCGCATCCCTTTTTGTCATTCATTTGTTTTACATAAATTTGTTCATCTCAAAATAGTTCTTAAATAAGAAAGACTATAAAAGAATCTAATCTGTGCAGTAAAGCATCTAGGAGCTGATGGTAGGTGTGGTGCTCTACCTCAACAAAAAACAATCTCCCTGGTCTAGCACATGCGAAAATGGCTGATACCAAAAATAGACCATTCCTCCAACTTTACTATTTTACGGGTAATAATGTATTTTCTTTTAACTTAATACTTTTGTTGCCTTTTATCACGACTCAACAGGACAGTGAATCTACAGCAATGAGGATATAGCCCAAATAAAAGATAAGCTCTCATATAGACTTGAACTCGCATCCCTTTTTGTCATTCATTTGTTTTACATAAATTTGTTCATTTTGCTAGCGCTAGACCAGGGATATTTTTTTTTGTTGGGATGGAGCGCCACACCTACCCTCAACTCCCCATTTGTTTTACATAAATTTGTTCATCTCAAAATAGTTCTTAAATAAGAAAGACTATAATAGAATCTGATCTGTGCAGTAAACCATCTAGGAGATGATGGTAGGTGTGGCACTGTACCTCAGCAAATAAAACAATCTCCCTCGTCTAGCACAAGAGAAAATGGCTGATACAAAAAATAGGCTATTCCTCCAACTTTACTACTTTAAAAAATAAAGTTGGAGTCGCCTATTGTTGGTATCAGCCAGACAATGAGGGAGTCTATCCATTTTCGCGAGTGCTAGACCAGGGATATTTTTTGCTGGGGTAGAGCGCCACACCTACCGTCAATTCCCCATTTTCCGCACAGATCAGATTACTCAACCTGTGCTACTCATGTGCTGAGTTGGCGGGGACTGGTATCGAACCCAGAATCTTGCGATTCCTAGGCGTGTGCTCTACTGACTGAGAGGAATCTAATGTCACCAATGTCATTGAAAAACTTTATAAAAAAAAAGAAAAAAAAGAAGGAAGACATGAATCTTTGATACAAGATTCCTTAATCACTTAAGACTTGATCATCGCAGTTCTGAAAAAGATATGCATCCAACTATTTTCCTTCCAACTATGGGTAAATATTAAGGCAGACTTTGCTCTTTAAATTTAGTACAGCAACTGGTCTAGGAGGAAAACTCTGAATTCACACCTGTTAAACTACGCTTAAAATGACCTCATGTCACATGCCCCAATGAGTTTGATTCTCACTGAGTGTCTCATACTGCTGGCGTTGTGCTATGCTAAGCTTAGTAAATGACTACTCAGAAAGTGACCCGTGGATATACCCCGGTATGATAATTTAATTATTACAACATTTGATATGTTTACTTAAGAGCTATTGCTTAGTTCAATATGTAAAAATATGATAATCTTGATTTAACTCTCTCTCACTCTTTTTTTTTTTCAGGAATAAAACGTAAGAGTGATGCTAAGTTGGCGGGGACTGGTATCGAACCCAGAATCTTGCGATTCCTAGGCATGTGCTTTTACTGACTGAGAGGAATCTAATGTCACCAATGTCATTGAAAAAGCTTTTAAAAAAAAAAAAAGAAAAGAAAAGAAAAGAAAAGAAGGAATACATGAATCTTTGATACAAGATTCCTTGATCACCTCACTTAAGACTTGATCACTTAAGACTTGATCACTTAAGACTTGATCATCGCAGTTCTGAAACTTGATCTCTATAAAAGAATCAGGAATAAAACGTAAGAGTGATGCTAAGAGTCTTGGAGATTGGAATTGGAATCTGGTGAAAGAGCAAATTAAGATATCGACTTAACAAAGCCAACTTTGGTCTGATGCCAATGGCATCCATTAAGAATGAAATTGATCGCAATAATTTCTAATGAAGGTATTTACGTTTCAGTTCCTGCTAATTCTCCTGAGAAAGGCATGAACCCATCTCTTCTTCCCCTAGCTATGGGTAAATAAGGTAAACTGTGTTCTTTAACCTAGAAATTAACTGGTCTCATACAAGGTAAACTCTAAATTCAAAATTCATGCCAGCTGTACTTGAAAAAATTGATCTTGTATTGCTTCCTGATCTTGATGGATTCTTGCAAAAAGCTCAACTCTTGAAACTTTTATTTTATCAAGATACTAACAATAATCTGTGTTCTTGGGAAAACTGTACCAGGGTTTCTTGTAAGCCAAGTTGGGATTGGTGTTAAACAAATAACAAGTTTGACACTGCATATATGTGTGTATATATATATCATCATTGGCAATTCAGTCTCGAAAGACTATGATAAAAGTTTTTGTGTGCCCCTGAAGTTGCAGCGCCTCCTGTGACTATGAAGTCCTATGTTTGAGAAACATTCTCGACCACAGATTTTGCATTTGTAGGTTTTCCCTGTAGATGATGATGTTCCGATGCTTTGTTGTCGTTGCTTTCTTATGGATCTCTTAGCTTCATGATGTTGTATCAGGGTGACTTCTGATATGTACAGTCCTCTATGGAGATTCTGCCGCCACCGAGGGCGGTCTTGAGCCAAATTTTCCCAGCTGGAGGGGACAATGCGAAAGCACTTGAGATAATTTTTGCAGACATCCTTGAATCGCAGTAGGGGGGCGACCAATCTGTCTTTTACCAGATGTTAGCTCTCCATACAGGATGTCTTTCGGGATTCGTCCATCATCCATCCGACGTATATATATATAAGTTAATCCTAATGATGAATATTCCGCTCTGTCGGTTGGGGCGTTAGAATGCACCAACTGCACTTCTGCAGAGGGGTAAGACTCCCCCAATGGGGCCACCTGTTGGCCGTGGGTGGCGACCCGTAATGCTTAAGGATAGAGCCCAGGTGGATGAGCAGTCCATGACTTGCAATACTCCACTTTGGCCCTATCTTGGGCTAGACGGGCGGTCGAAGAGGCCCCCTTCGATCAATCGGCTGGTTACGTCAGGCCCTAGCACCTATATGATTTTCCCAACCCTATTGCCCTTATGGCAACCCCCAACCCCTTTTTATCATATGGGTGCTAGAAGACGGTGGCTGAGGGTCTACATGTCCTGGGAATGACGTTAAACTCTATCTGATGGTGAGTTTAACGTAATTCCCATTTCGCTAATTAGAGTGGGGACATGCATGTAATTTTAGATGTTGTGAAATGGAGCTATTATCTGTCTAATTACCGAAATATTCTAACGGAAAATACACACATTCTGCACAAAGAAAAAAATAAACAAAAACTCCAAATACTAGAAGCTTTATACATCAAACAATACAAACCATCCTTAAATAAAATTAATTTTCAATGCAGTACACACATTTTAAAATGCCTATAACACTTTTCCTATCAATTCTCCTACTTCCAGCCTCCACATCCATTAATATACTTTGGAAAAAAAAAAAAAACAAACAAAAAACAAAACAAAACTGGAACACATCACCCCTGATGATGGCACATCGAAGTGCCGAAAGTACTTGGGATATGAACTTCGGTGGACTAATCCACGAATTCCATCCAAATATAAAAAGTTGTCCAGAAAGCTTTAAAAATCATCAATAAAATCGTTAAACAGGAGGCATTTATTTAATTTAATTCTACATGTATAAATGAAAGAATGCTGCCCAAATACACATATATATATATATATATATATATATATAATCATTCACAAACACCGTACGTTTCACGTCTCTTCAATATATATATATATATATATATACATATATGACTGAGCTAACCCGGCCCATATATATATATATATATATATATATATATATATATATATATATATATATAGGGGCCGGGTTAGCTCAGTCGGTAGAGCGTTCGGCTAGAAACCACAAGGTTCCTAGTTTGATACCCGGTCCTCGCCAACTCAGCGTATGAGTAGCATAGGGATCTGTGCAGTAAAGTAAGGAGCTGATGATAGGTGTGGCGCTCCACCTCAGACGCCAAAACAATCTCCTTGCTCTAGCGCTTTTGAAAAGGGGATAGACTCCCTCGCTGACTGGCTGATACCGACTTTAGTCAGTACCGATGACTTTTACTTTTATATATATATATATATATATATATAGTACACGTCTGGGGCTGACGAAAAATCAAGGATTTGGTCTAAAAAGTTTGGTGAACCCTGCTTTATACTGACAAAATAGTTTACCTTTTGTATGGATCTCTGTATGAACTGTGTCCTCTGACAGAGGAAATTAAGAATTAACCTTTTTAGCGGGGTGGGAGAAAATCGTTGGTTTCAATCCAGATGACTGGACTAAAAGAGTCTCCGAACTCTCGGCTTCTGATGTCAGCTGTTAAGGGACAGCGAAGTTACATCCCTCACCCACCCCACTTCAATGAGAGAACAATTGTCCACTTGAACGTTCAGGTAATCACCTCAGTGAGGGAGACGGGTGACGGGTGTAAGTACAGTTATATTGTTATATTTGTTATATTGTTGTTTTGGTTACATGTAATAAACATGGTAATTTGTTAGGGAGTAGCAAAAAAAAAAAATCGGATACTACGAGTTTTAAAAGCGAATTAAGAATAATTCAATCTACTAGCAAATATATGCACCCTCCGGGTGCAAGTATTTAAGTTTTAATGTAATGAAATATTATTAAGTTTAATAAGAATGCAGATAAAAAGATTTGAAACAGTGTGGGGGGTATAATAGAAAAATAGAAATGAAACTTACTCTTCCATCACTGCCGTCTTTCATTGCTGAATTTTACTTATTTAACTATTTAGTTAAATTAGGAAATAAAGAATAAAATTACACTTATTTTTTCTTGTTAATGGATTTCATTTAAGATTCATTGGAAAGATGTTTGCTTATATTCATTAAAATAAAACCAAACAGTTAGAAATCAATAATACTAAGCACATATTTAATAAAATCACATTTTTAATAAAATCACATTTTTAATATCGATATGCAAATTAGCCTTCCCGTTCACACTGCAAACCGCTATTTTTGTATATATAAATACAATAGCATGTTATTAGTATGTAGATATGAAAAACACTAATAAAAAGATGAAGCAATTTTATTAATAATTGAGGTTTAAATATAAATAAAATCATGAAGAATGTGATAAAAATAACTATGTTAAATGTGACTCGATTAGTAATATAGTTTCGGTTACAGACAGAAAAACACACAATCTCCATTATAATAAGATTATTTAAGGTTAAACTTTGTCTAAATCGATAAGTAGTAGCATAATAACCAACATTAAAAAAAGATAAATTTATTTTAAAAAGATTTAAAACCATTTGTTTTGGTCAATTTCGACGATATCCGCCATTCAGCCTCTTTTTCGATGGTTTTAAGTGCTTGTTTACAATTTTACTGTAACATTCACGATTGCAAAAAAAAATTACCAAAAATCAGATAATTATCCGATTTTAATGAAATGTTCAGTATTGATCTAACAATTAATGAATTTTATAATGCATCAGTTATTTTATTTCAAAACTTTAATTTAGTATTTTTGCTATGAAAAATTAATATATAAAATTCATTTAAAATAGGAAAATCCCGATGTTAAGTTTAAAATGTTATATTTTTAGATTCTAAAAATAAATATCTACTTATGCAAACCTTATTTTAGGCGCCAAAAGTAATAAGTTTTGAAGAAAAACTCGATTGAAAATGTACCCCCTCCCCTTTTTAAGCAGAAAAAAACATCGATGTCTAATTTTTTCTTTTATAAAATAATAGCCAATTAATTAATTATCGAAATGAGTAAAAAAGAAATCTCCAAAAAATTAATTATTTATTATTTTTTACATTTTATTTTTCGATTTTCGGTACTTATTTTCTCATAGAAGCGCAATCGTAAAAAATTGTTTTGTTTCTATTCATAAGTTCGGTCTTTTATCTCTTTATTTATACTGTAATTAGTACAATATATGACCAACTTGCAAAATATTTTACGCCCCCAACATAAGGGGGATCAAAATTAAGCGACCTGAAAAAAATGAGAAAGTTTTGAAATAAAATAAATAATGCATTATAAAGATCGTTCATTGATAAATAAACACTGAAAATTTCATTAAAATCCGATAATTTCCTGATTTTTGGTAAATTATTTTCTGTAGGGACAGAAAAACTAAAGTCATTTTGTCAAAAACGCATTTTAGTCTCAGTTTGCCAGTCCCTATTATTTGTATATGTGCTTTCCATCGTAGTGTTAGGTGTATGACTTTAAACTGTGTATGAAATGTAACATGAAATTCAAACTAAAATAGCGGATTCATCTATCAAAAAAAAAGCAGAATCTTATAAATAAATATTTATCACGTACCCCATGTGTACGGGTCAGGCACAAGGCCCTATTAATGTGGGATCACCTACAAGCCGAGACTCATCGGTGGCGCGTGCAAAAAAATGCGTTGATCCCGTCGGCGTTTCCCCTCAATGGGAGCGCCTCAGGCACTGGGTAATAAACCCGACCCTGCCTTTTTAAATCAAGGGACAGGTGTTGACTGGGAGGATGGTCCCCTGGGATCAACACTGTTAATTATTACTAATGGTCCAGTGGCCGAAGCCACCGGTCCCTCGCCCCGAAAAACGGGTTTTTAGTAACGATTGGTGTATTCAAAAAAGGTTTGTTTTTTGTTTTTCATCTAAATATATTTTTCTGACGAGGATCTTCTGATGGGTGTAAAAAAAGAGGACCCTAAGCATTAATATACTAATTTCAAAGGAATTTGCCATTATCGGCTATAATAATGATTGTGGAGGCGCGTAGTCTAATGGTTAGAGTCGTAGGAAATGGACTCTTCGACCCGAGTTCAATTCCTGGACGAAACAGTTTGCCTTTCACATGGCGCTAATACTCTTGGGAAAGGTATGAATCAAATTCTCCCCCAGCTATGGGTAAAAAGCAAAGTAAACTAGGCTCTTTAGGCTAGGTATCCAGTCTAGGAGAAGGAATATTTGAAGTGAGCACACTCGTGCACTCACTCCAAAAACTTTATTCATTTTTAAAAGAGAGTTACAGCAAGTGTGTCACAACTCGGCATATAACCGCAGGTTTTGGGGGGAGGGGGGAAGGGTGACAAAACTGGTCATACTACTTCGTGAGTCTTACTACTACACGAGTCTATTTAGCTAGGTTCATTCACTGACCGATCCATACAAAAATAAACTCTTGCATTCCTCTCCTTGCTCAGCCTACTTACACCAAAATACCTCTCTCGCTCTGTGATTTTATTCTACTTAATTTCCAGTCTAGGAGAAGGAAAACTCTGAATTCAAACCTGTTAAACTCCGCTTAAGAAATTGACCTTATGTCGAAACCTGCTCGTGCGGAGGTGTGTGTGTGTGTGTGTGTGTGTGTATATATATATATATATATATATATATATATATGATCTAATTAATAGATGATTAATAGAAGATGATCTAATTAATAGATCGAAACACTGCAGCGTCGGCCAATAAACTCACCACTTAACCCATTTAAACCTGTGTTTTTTCATTTTTTCTCAATATACTTATATATATATATTATATATATATATATATATATATATATATATATATATATATGTATGTGTGTGTGTGTGTGTGTGTGTGTATAAAATGATTGAAAAAAAAAAAAGAAATTCAACAATTTGAAAAAGAAATAAAAGCAAAAAAAAATATTTGTCTGGTTCGTTGGCTGCACCAGTACATTCAACTTCCACAAAAAAATACTCTTAATTTATTTCATAGAAAAAATCGGATACAGAGGCACCACCCGCAAAATCTGGGCTCAAGGCCTGGAATCTATTATTGGGAGAAATTTATTTTAAGGAAAAAGATTTTAAAAATATCAAAGAAATACTTTTTTTTAACTTTGAAGAAAACGTCATTTATTCTTATGACACCATAACAGAATAATGACGTTACTTTTCCGTTATAAAAAGACGAAACATATTTTAACATTAAGCATTTGACTTGAACTTTCACGTTCAGCAATGTCTCTTGAAGTAACCATCGTGTGTTTACTTGAACAACTTACAATTTCCTTCTTCGATAAACTAATCGAAAGAGAAAAGAGCAGATTTTTGTCATACTATGAGGTATGTAGTTTTAAACAATTCTCTAAGTCTTGACTTAGTCTCAAGTTTGATTGAATAACGACACTACTTGACAGGGGGAAACCAAAATGACCCACAATTGTTGTTTTGTTTACATATGTTTTTCAGTTTCTTGGGGTTTTATTTTCAATTTTTTCCCACCCCCTCCATCGCCAATCATCAATATTGGGAAATTTTTAAGTAGGATAGATGCATAGAACGAATAAGGTATTTTGGTGGAAGGGAGCTGCGCAAGGAGAGAATGCAAGAATTTTATTTTTATTTTTGAATGAATCGGTCGGTGAGTGAGCCTAGCTAGATAGATCCGATTATTTGAAGTGAGCACATACGTGCACTCACTCCAAACAAACTTTTTCTTTATTTGGAAATGAGATACAGCGTATGTGCACACAACTCGGCAAGTAGCCGGAAATTTGGTTTTGGGGGAGGGGTGATAAAACTGGTTATATCACTACACGGATCTATCTAGCTAGGCTCACTCACCGACCGATTCAGATAGATAGATCCGTGTAGTGATATAACCAGTTTTATCACCTCTCCCCCAAACTCCAAACTTCCGGCTATATGCCGAGTCGTGTGCACACTTGATATAACTCATTTTGAAATAAATAAAAAAATTTGAAGTGGGTGCACGAGTGTGCTCACTTCATATCAGATTTGACTTGAACTTTCATGTTCAGCAATGTCTCTTGAAGTAACCTTCGTGTGGTGTTTACTTGAACAATTCACAATTTCCTACTTCGATAAACTAATCGAAAGAGAAAAGATCCGGATCGACCATCATTTGACCACGCTCAAAGACAGATTTTGGACATACTTTGAGGTATGTAGTTTAAAACAATTTTCAGTCTTGACTTAGTCTCGAGTTTGATTGAATAGCGACACTACTTGATCAGACTTTAGATTCTTGGACATTGATCTGCTTCTTTGATTAGCAACGTAAGACAATTGAGTTTTTTTTTTTTTTTATCTATATTTTTTTTATCTATATCATTTTTTTTATCTTATGAAGTAACCCGTGGGTCATATTGGTTGGGTTGCTGGAAAAGAATGTGACTCCCCAGGAATGAAAAAGCTAGGGTAATCGGGTAGGTTTAGAAAGAAAAAAGTTGGATTTGGGGATCCTGGATTATGTCCTAAATGAAAAAAATTGGGGTTGATGAAACATTCAGCCACTTAACTACGAGAAATTGAGACAATTGTATTTTGATGTTAAAATGATATAGATATAAAAAATATATAAAATAATATAAATATAAATGACATAAATATAAAAATAGATAAATAATAAAAAAAAAAGATATAGATATAAAAATGAGGTGAAAAGAGGTTTGTCAAGTTTTCTACTTATTTCTAAGTAAATAGAGACGAGGCAAATGTTTTACTTTTCCTAAACTTATATTTCGGTTTGGTTGTTTTCTTTTGCTTCATGTTTATTTTAAAACATTTTTAAAAATAACTAAATTCCTTTTTTAATCAATTTAAAATGTAAACCAAATAAGACATTCCAAAATATAAATTAAATCATTTTTTTTATTGATAACTCAATTTTTCCAATATTTTTAATCAGCGTAACTGATTTAAAAAAAACAACTATTGATGAAATTAATAAATAATTTGAATTAATACGCGAATTTTTCCACCTACAAAAAACGATATGTTTAGTTATAATTTTCTTCAGTTTTAATGCAGAATAGCGCGCAAGAGATGATATCATTAGAGTTATAAAAAGACGTATGTATTTACATTTTATGGAAATACCCGAAATCTAGGGTTAGGGTTAGTTAGGCTGTGCCGGCCTGTCGAAATCCAGTTACCTACAAACTGTCCTTTATAGGACATTCTACCTTCAACTGCCCTTTTTAGGACAACCCCTGAAAAAAAGTCTTCCTCGGGCATCTACTACATTAACAGCCCTTCTCAGGACAAACCTATGCGAAGTTTGCACTGATAGGTTCCAGTCCTGAGGCGCCCTACCCTAGCGAGATTTCCCTTCAACCATATGGTCCAGTACTCCTGGGATATCCGTACGGCCGACAACATTAACCTATCTTGCCTTCTGGGACCCATGAATGCTGACAACGTAGCCGAGGAAGACTGCCGAACTCACTGAACGTTTAATTAATTGCTGTAGATTTTCACTGTAACCTACACGCAATAAATACCGTTATTGTTGATCCTAAAACTGTTTGTCCTCCTTTACCTGGTTTGTGTCATTTCAACGTGGGGTCGACATCCTTATCGGCCCTGTAGAATAATCATACTAATTCCAATTACCGTCGAATTGGCAAGACAAGACAGCAAGCAGTCGTAACCCAATACGATTCTGGTTTGCTGCAAACACTACTGCAAAATGGCATATTTATGAAGCCTCAGGGGATCCTACAAACCAAGCAGCCAATCAGGACTCAGGGAATGGAATCACCCAAATGCATGAGTGGACTATTCTGAATTCCCATTAGTACCAGTTGTCTTGACACTGGTTCAGTTGTACTTGGCCAGTCACATTGTTCAAACCAATAGTAGACTGACTGACTTCAATAGGCTCCACGATAAGTGGTGAAGTCGACGGAGAAATAAAATTGACACAGCTAGGCATTGGAGAGAGACGAAGACGGTGCAACGGGCATGGCATAACCCATCATACCTCTGCCGGTTCTTAATCCATAAAATACAAAAAATTGATTCCTGCAACTGGAAGCGATATTCACCATGTTGCGAATCACATCACAGTGGATTCGATGCGTTAACATCCGAAATTATCGTCAAACTCTTATTTCCTGGAGGGTCTCCCGCCTAAGTCAGGGCTCTACACTGTTCTGATAAACACCATTCTTCGGGGCACTGGACTCTCAGAAGACGACCAAATCCGCCAATGTCATCAGAGGTGATAGTAGTCCTTCACAGTTGCTTCAGTCCTTCGAGGTATTTGGATGGACTGTCTACCATCAACGGTCATGCAGATTATTGCCCCTCTAAACCGATGCACCACCCTCGACGAACTGGCTGATTCTGCCGACCAGTTATACCAGGGAGTGAACTCTGTTCGCACCCAAGGGCCTTGTCTGACAACACGACCAACATCCATGTCACAGGGACCTCTTCATCACACAATACCATGGGAATCAGCATTGAAATTTCCCATAACCAACAATATGTGCATATCTGGAATCTGGGTTTACTGCCTAGTGCCAGTGCCAGTGCCTGTGCCAGTGTCATTCAGCGCATTTTTGTGTCTGCCATACCATGAGTTTTGTTTCGTGGGTGACCCCCATAACTTTGCGCCTGACCTGCATGGTTGGATGCTGGAAAATAACACATCTCTTTGGTCTTTCGGGTCCCGTATCTGGTGGCTTCGGTCCCAGGGGAGGGGCATCGCCCACTGGCCACAACACGTATGCTGGGGACTTAGATGGTGCCTCGCCGGAGAACCGGGAATAGGTAGTAACTGCCAATAGCTGAAATTCTTATGGAGGGCTGTGGAAAAGCTCCCATTATTATGCTATTTTCGTGTGTCGACATTCACGTGTACGGCGTTTGGTATCTACACAAAGAGACTTTCCTGCTCGGTAGAAACCAGCAGCAGTGGTCAAACTAAGAAATATCCGAGGACTTAGGTGGTGCCTCACTGAAGCACTGGGAAAAAGCTTGCAACAAACCTTGTTGCGACCTTGCAAGTAGGTAAAAAGGAATCGTTACCTTAGGTCTTGTAGAATTAGTCCAGAAAATAACCCCCTTCCTTCGTGAGTGGTGACAAGGTATTTATTTACCAATTCGACCAATCAAAAGGAAAGTAGACACCAACCACATGTATATATTACTACGCAGTCTTTATTCCTGTTCTCTTCCCTCAGAAGATTGCAGGTGAGTAGTTTTCATCTTTTTCCCGATAGTAAAAAGCTCCCATTATTATGCTATTTTGATGTGTCGACATTCGCATGAACGGCGTGTGGTATTTACAGCAAGAGAAAATTTATTGCTCGGTAGAAACCTGCTGCAGTGGTCAAACTAAGAAATAGCTAATGTTATAAACCGTATTTTTGTGCAAGCGTATGGTGATGAGGAAATGAACAAAACACAGATTTTAAGTTTTAAAATTGTATTAAGAAAAACAACATGAGAACGATGAAAGGAAAGAAATGAGGATTATAGGATAAATTTGGTTATAGTTATGGGTGGATATTGAGTCCGTAAAATGTCCAGCTTGACTGTGGTATTGGGGTGGTGATGTAGGCCGAATATTGTGTTTTAGTAGTCGTCGAGTGATTTAGAAATGTTCGGTAGTTGTTTTGTTGATTTGACTGCCTGGTGAGGTCAGGTTTGGGTAAGTTGGGGGTGTGACCCGCCGCCCTTTGATGTGTCCTTCGTTTTCGCTAGCGCTCGTCGGCCTGCGTTCGTGATGGTGCCTGAAGCCCTGACTGTCGGTGCCTTTCAAAGCTGTTCGTTTTATAGAGATCGGCGGTCCCAAGTTGGATCAATTGGAGTTGTTTTCACTTCGCCCGGGAATCGCTTTCATTGGATGATATTCGAATTTTATTTACCAATTTTTTTATTTTTATTTAATTTTGGGAATTGACTATCAAACCGGAACTCTGATTGGAGCCCATGCGCAGATATATGTTAAAATGGTCATTCCGTTTTAGGTAACGATAGAGGGCACTTCCGACTTTGTTCGTCCCGTTGGCGAGTGTATGTAGCTTGTATTAGTGAATCGGGAGATTTCGACTTTTGCATATACAACACTGAGGACTTAGGTGTAGCCTCACTGGGGATTGGCAGCGACTACCAATATCCTTCTAGAGTGCTGTTCAAAACTCCTGTTATATGGTATTTTCGTGCGTCGACATTTGTGCATACAGTGAGAGAAAATTTCCTTAGCCTGGTTCAGGTTGTATTTTTTTTTTTTTTTTTTTTTTACCGACCACCCACTAAGGACACCCACTCCCATATTAGAGGCACTGACCGGCTTGCTTTCAAACAACAAAGTGCGGAAGACAGTTGGCGGGCCTACACAATAGCTGAGTGATAGGGGGAAACCAAAATGACCCACAATTTTTGTTTTGTTTACACGTGTTTTTCAGTTTCTTGGGGTTTTTATTTTCAATTTTTTCCCACCCCTTCCATCGCCAATCATCAATATTGGGAAATTTTTAAGTAGGATACATGCATAGAGCGAATGAGGTATTTTGGTGAAAGGGGGCTGCGCAAGGAGAGAATGCAAGAATTTTATTTTTATTTTTGAATGAATCGGTCGGTGAGTGAGCCTAGCTAGATAGATCCGTGTAATGATATGACTAGTTTTATCACCTCTCCCCCAAAACCAAACTTCCAGCTACATGCTGAGTTGTGTGTACATGCGCTGTATCTCATTTCCAAATAAAGTTTATTTGGAGTGAGTGCACGTATGTGCTCACTTCAAATAATCTGGTTCAGGTTGTATATTACCAAAAATAGGTTTAATACACTGTAAATGCTTGTTAGTACTATTACTGACTGTCATCTGTTATATTTATTCATAAATTGAATATTTACTCATCTTCTAGTCAATTAGAAGCTTATATATATCCCAGTCAATAAGAACCATGATTCTCATAAGTGAGGCAGTACTGAGGTTAACAGTCTCGGCCAGCTGCTGATTAAGTACCAGGAGAAGAATCAGGAAGGTGAAGGTCACATTTGTTTTGAACAGCGACGTCGCTTTGGGATATTATCTCTTGCGCACTATTCTACATTTGTACTATTTCTTTGTTACACTTTTAGGGGTAAAAAAGAGAATGAATTAAACTAATAACTTTTTATCATTTTAACAAAAAAATCAAGATCATCTGCATATTTTAACAAATTTTTTAATAATTCCTTTTTTTTTTTCATCAAGGGAGATAATGACCAACCTGAAACACCCATGATGCCATCTGTACCACCAGCTGAATCGCCAAAAGATTCACCACCTGGACGCCCGTCTGATTCATCCAAAGAATCAATTCCAATACGGAATGACGATGATGTGCCAGAGGCAGCCCCAATAAAACCAAATATTGAACAATCTGGACCCGCGCATGTCATACTGCCAAAAGAGGCAATTACAGGATGCCTGTCTGATTCAACAAAAGAATCAATTCCAATACGGAATGACGATGATGTGCCAGAGGCAGCCCCAATAAAACCAAATATTGAACAATCTGGACCCGCGCATGTCATACCGCCAAAAGAGGCAATTACAGGATGCCTGTCTGATTCAACAAAAGAATCAATTCCAATACGGAATGACGATGATGTGCCAAAGGCAGCCCCAATAAAACCAAATATTGAACAATCTGGACCCGCGCATGTCATACTGCCAAAAGAGGCAATTACTGGATGCCCGTCTGATTCATCAAAAGAATCAATTCCAATACGGAATGACGATGATGTACCAAAGGATGCCCCAATAAAACCAAATATTGAACAATCTGGACCCGCGCATGTCATACTGCCAAAAGAGGCAATTACTGGATGCCCGTCTGATTCATCAAAAGAATCAATTCCAATACGGAATGACGATGATGTACCAAAGGATGCCCAATAAAACCAAATATTGAACAATCTGGACCCGCGCATGACATACCGCCAAAAGAGGCAATTACAGGATGCCTGTCTGATTCAACAAAAGAATCAATTCCAATACGGAATGACGATGATGTGCCAAAGGCAGCCCCAATAAAACCAAATATTGAACAATCTGGACCCGCGCATGTCATACTGCCAAAAGAGGCAATTACTGGATGCCCGTCTGATTCATCAAAAGAATCAATTCCAATACGGAATGACGATGATGTACCAAAGGATGCCCCAATAAAACCAAATATTGAACAATCTGGACCCGCGCATGTCATACTGCCAAAAGAGGCAATTACTGGATGCCCGTCTGATTCATCAAAAGAATCAATTCCAATACGGAATGACGATGATGTACCAAAGGATGCCCCAATAAAACCAAATATTGAACAATCTGGACCCGCGCATGTCATACTGCCAAAAGAGGCAATTACTGGATGCCCGTCTGATTCATCAAAAGAATCAATTCCAATACGGAATGACGATGATGTACCAAAGGATGCCCCAATAAAACCAAATATTGAACAATCTGGACCCGCGCATGACATACCGCCAAAAGAGGCAATTACAGGATGCCTGTCTGATTCAACAAAAGAATCAATTCCAATACGGAATGACGATGATGTGCCAAAGGCAGCCCCAATAAAACCAAATATTGAACAATCTGGACCCGCGCATGTCATACTGCCAAAAGAGGCAATTACTGGATGCCCGTCTGATTCATCAAAAGAATCAATTCCAATACGGAATGACGATGATGTACCAAAGGATGCCCCAATAAAACCAAATATTGAACAATCTGGACCCGCGCATGTCATACTGCCAAAAGAGGCAATTACTGGATGCCCGTCTGATTCATCAAAAGAATCAATTCCAATACGGAAATGACGATGATGTACCAAAGGATGCCCCAATAAAACCAAATATTGAACAATCTGGACCCGCGCATGACATACCGCCAAAAGAGGCAATTACAGGATGCCTGTCTGATTCAACAAAAGAATCAATTCCAATACGGAATGACGATGATGTGCCAGAGGCAGCCCCAATAAAACCAAATATTGAACAATCTGGACCCGCGCATGTCATACTGCCAAAAGAGGCAATTACTGGATGCCCGTCTGATTCATCAAAAGAATCAATTCCAATACGGAATGACGATGATGTGCCAGAGGCAGCCCCAATAAAACCAAATATTGAACAATCTGGACCCGCGCATGACATACTGCCAAAAGAGGCAATTACTGGATGCCCGTCTGATTCATCAAAAGAATCAATTCCAATACGGAATGACGATGATGTGCCAAAGGCAGCCCCAATAAAACCAAATATTGAACAATCTGGACCCGTGCATGTCATACTGCCAAAAGAGGCAATTACTGGATGCCCGTCTGATTCATCAAAAGAATCAATTCCAATACGGAATGACGATGATGTGCCAAAGGCAGCCCCAATAAAACCAAATATTGAACAATCTGGACCCGCGCATGTCATACTGCCAAAAGAGGCAATTACTGGATGCCCGTCTGATTCATCAAAAAGAATCAATTCCAATACGGAATGACGATGATGTGCCAAAGGCAGCCCCAATAAAAACCAAATATTGAACAATCTGGACCCGCGCATGTCATACTGCTAAAAGAGGCAATTACTGGATGCCCGTCTGATTCATCAAAAGAATCAATTCCAATACGGAATGACGATGATGTGCCAAAGGCAGCCCCAATAAAAACCAAATATTGAACAATCTGGACCCGTGCATGACATACTGCCAAAAGAGGGCAATTACTGGATGCCCGTCTGATTCATCAAAAGAATCAATTCCAATACGGAATGACGATGATGTGCCAAAGGCAGCCCCAATAAAACCAAATATTGATCAATCTGGACCCGTGCATGTCATACTGCCAAAAGAGGCAATTACAGGATGCCTGTCTGATTCATCAAAAGAATCAATTCCAATACGGAATGACGATGATGTGCCAAAGGCAGCCCCAATAAAACCAAATATTGAAATCTGGACCCGTGCATGACATACTGCCAAAAGAGGCAATTACAGGATGCCTGTCTGATTCATCAAAAGAATCAATTCCAATACGGAATGACGATGATGTGCCAAAGGCAGCCCCAATAAAACCAAATATTGAACAATCTGGACCCGTGCATGTCATACTGCCAAAAGAGGCAATTACTGGATGCCCGTCTGATTCATCAAAAGAATCAATTCCAATACGGAATGACGATAATGTGCCAAAGGCAGCCCCAATAAAACCAAATATTGAACAATCTGGACACGTGCATGTCATACTGCCAAAAGAGGCAATTACTGGATGCCCGTCTGATTCATCAAAAGAATCAATTCCAATACGGAATGACGATGATGTGCCAAAGGATGCCCCAATAAAACCAAATATTGAACAATCTGGACCCGTGCATGTCATACTGCCAAAAGAGGCAATTACAGGATGCCCGTCTGATTCATCAAAAGAATCAATTCCAATACGGAATGACGATGATGTGCCAAAGGCAGCCCCAATAAAACCAAATATTGATCAATCTGGACCCGCGCATGTCATACGCCCAAAAGAGGCAATTACTAGACGCCCGTCTGAATCACCGAAGCTTCTGAGCAAGGAACGGACTTATTATCATTCGCTCGCACACGGGGACCCGCCATACCCACTGAATAAGACAGTGCCTTCTCTTTTGAATGCACACAGTGACTTGCTGAAGGCCTCAATTCCACTGAAAGCAGAGGGCCATGACCAGACCAATATGCGCGTCCATTGCGAACCGCTTGTGCTAAAACCAGCTAACAGGAGCCTGATTGAAATATTTTTATTTTTATTGCTGTTCACATGTATATATTTAGTGGTGTATATGTATTTATAGATATACTTAACTATGTATATATAGATATATATATGACTTATATATATGTATTTCAATATTTCAATAAAAATAATTTTTTTTTTAAATTTTCAAATTCTAAAAAATATTAAAAAATATTCAATATTTAAATAAATTTTTAAAAATCATTTATTGTGTCTTTTTTTTCTGGAGAAAAATTTGAGTGTTTTTATTTGTCATCAGATGATTATCTCTATGTTGGACTTTTCATGAATAAGTAGGGAACACAGATACTACACTGATCCGAGGCCTAAACCAGAAAGCAACATTTTTATTCTAAATAAAGAACACAGATACTACACTGATCCTAGGTCTAAGCCAGAAAGCAACATTTTTATTCTAAATAAAGAACACAGATACTACACTGATCCTAGGTCTAAGCCAGAAAGCAGCATTTTCACCTAAATAGAGAATGCAGATACTAGACTTATCTGAGGCCTAAGCCTGAATGCAACATTTTCACCTAAATAGAGAACACAGATACTACACTGATCCTAGGTCTAAGCTTGAAAGCAACATTTTCATCCAAAGTAGGGAATACACATACTACACTAATCCTAGACCTAAGCCTGAAAACAACATTTACCCCTAAATAGGAAACACAGATACTACACTGATCCTAGACCCAAGCCTGAAAGCAACATTTTCACCTAGATAGTGCCCAGATACTACACTGATCCAAGGTTTAAGCCTGAAAGCAACATTTTTATTCTAAAAAGAAAACAGATACTACACTGATCCTAGACCTAAGCCTGAAAACAACATTTTCATCCTAAATAGAGAACACAGATACTACACTGATCCTAGGCCTAAGCCGAATGCAACATTTTCCCCTAAATAGAGAACACAGATACTACACTGATCCTAGGCCTGAAAACAACATTTTCATCCTAAATAGAGAACACAGGTACTACACTGATCCTAGGCCAAGCCTGAAAACAACATTTTCATCCTAAATAGAGAACACAGATACTACACTGATCCTAGGTCAAAGCCTGAAACAACATTTTCATCCTAAATAGAGAACACAGATACTACACTGATCCTAGGCCTAAGTCAGAAAGCAACATTTTCACCTAAATAGAGAACACAGATACTACACTGATCCTAGGCCAAAGCCTGAAAACAACATTTTCATCCTAAATAGAGAGCACAGATACTACACTGATCCTAGGCCAAAGCCTGAAAACAACATTTTCATCCTAAATAGAGAACACAGATACTACACTGATCCTAGGCCTAAGTCAGAAAGCAACATTTTCACCTAAATAGAGAACACAGATACTACACTGATCCTAGGCCAAAGCCTGAAAACAACATTTTCCCCTAAATAGGAAACACAGATACTACACTGATCCTAGATCTAAGCCTGAAAGCAACATTTTCACCTAGATAGTGCCCAGATACTACACTGATCCAAGGTTTAAGCCTGAAAGCAACATTTTTATTCTAAAAAGAAAACAGATACTACACTGATCCTAGGCCTAAGCCCGAATGCAACATTTTCACCTAAATAGAGAACACAGATACTACACTGATCCTAGGCCAAAGCCTGAAAACAACATTTTCATCCTAAATAGAGAACACAGGTACTACACTGATCCTAGGCCAAAGCCTGAAAACAACATTTTCATCCTAAATAGAGACCGCAGATACTACACTGATCCTAGGTCTAAGACAGAAAGCAACGTTTTCATCCAAAGTAGGGAAAACAGATACTACACTGATCCTAGGCCTAAGCCTGAAAGCAACATTTTCATCCTAAATAGAAGACAGGTACTACACAGATCCTAGGCCTAAGCCTGAAAGCAACATTTTCACCCGAATTAGAGAACACAGATACTACACTGATCCTAGGCCTAAGCCCCAAAGATCTGATCCTATGGACCAGCTAAATTGGTTCATAGAACCCTTTATAGTTTTTTAGTTATTTCCTAGTTGGGTAACATGATATTACAGGGTGACCCAGAAAAAACAGAACCCACAAATTTTATAATAAAACTTAATTTTAATTAGGAGGGGTTAGTGTTAGAGTTTAGGGTTTGTTTAATGGGAAAATAGATAATTTGGGTTCTGTTTTTTTCTGTGTCGCCCTGTAATATAATGTTACCAAACTAGGAAATAAGAAGTTTTTTCTTATTTAAGAACTAATTCGAGATTTTTAAAAATCTATGTGGAACAAATTAATGACAAAAGGGATGTTAGTTCAAGTCTTTCTGAGATCTTACCTTTTATTTTGAATATTTCCTCATTGCTGTAGATTCACTGTGCTGAGTTGGAGGGACTGGTATTGAACCGGAACCTTGCAATTCCTAGGAGTATGCTCTGCCAACTGTGCTAAACCAACTAAAATTTTCCAAATTACCAAACATGGAAATCGGAATCAAAGAAGAGCTGAATGTTGAGAAAAAGAGGAAGATTCTCTCTGCTGTGTTGGAGGGACTGGTATCAAACCCAGGTTCTAGTGATTACGAGGCAGATGCTCTGCCGACTGAGTTAAATTCTTCCAAATTACCAAACATGGAAGATCAGAATAAAAGAAGAGCTGATTATGGAGACAAAAGGGGAAGGCGAGGCAAAGAATCCGAGACAAAGAAGAACAACAAACAGCAAAAATGTAATTCAAACTTTTTTGAATTGACAACAAAAGAAAGAGAAACGAAACATATGCAGAAATATTGCACGTCATCAAACGGTGGAAAGAAGATGACAGATAAGACAAGAACAAGTTAATACCAGACATGTTTAGGGATGAAAGAAGAATTGCTCCAAGACAACAAGAAACACACAAAAAAAAAAAATTACTGAAAGGCTTGAATACAAAAAGATAAAGAATTACTCATGGACAACAGAAGAATTACAAAAAGAAATTGAAGTCAAGTGGCAGTATGGCCCATGGCTTACCCAGCTTTCACCTTCATTGGCCAAATAACATGTGACAGGTTATACTGGGTTACATGATACCAGTAGCAAGAAACGATTCTTGACTTAAACCATTCCTAAGCCTAACTAATTACCCAGCTTTCACCTTCATTGTGACACTACGCGCTTTCACCTTCATTGGCCAAATAACATGTGACAGGTTATACTGGGTTACATGATACCAGTAGCAAGAAACGATTCTTGACTTAAACCATTCCTAAGCCTAACTAATTACCCAGCTTTCACCTTCATTGGCCAAATAACATGTGACAGGTTATACTGGGTTACATGATACCAGTAGTAAGAAACGATTCTTGACTTAAACCATTCCTAAGCCTAACTAATTACCCAGCTTTCACCTTCATTGGCCAAATAACATGTGACAGGTTATACTGGGTTACATGATACCAGTAGTAAGAAAC
This sequence comes from Doryteuthis pealeii, assembly GCA_023376005.1. Lineage (NCBI taxonomy): Eukaryota > Metazoa > Mollusca > Cephalopoda > Myopsida > Loliginidae > Doryteuthis > Doryteuthis pealeii. The sequence goes on along the minus strand of CM042158.1, from coordinate 91,173,555 downwards.
GATTCTTGACTTAAACCATTCCTAAGCCTAACTAATTACCCAGCTTTCACCTTCATTGGCCAAATAACATGTGACAGGTTATACTGGGTTACATGATACCAGTAGTAAGAAACGATTCTTGACTTAAACCATTCCTAAGCCTAACTAATTACCCAGTTTTCACCTTCATTGGCAGTGACTATCCTCACCAAATAATGTGACAGAATGTACTGGGTTACATGATACCAGTAGCAAGGAACGATTCTTGACTTTATACCATCCCCAATCCCTTACCTAACTAATCACCCAGTTTTCACCTTCATTGGCAGTGAAAGAGATACTTGGTAATGACTATCCTCCCCAAATAACAAGTGACAGGTTGTATTGGGCTACATAGCACCAGTAACAAGGACTTAAACTTACCTAACTAATCAAAGCAAGTTATTCTGACATATTCAGGACCCCAATCCCAAGTTTTTATAAAACCACCCGATTCACCCTAATTTTTTTCCTGGAAAGTCAACTTTTCTAGTAACCCAACCTGCCCGGCCTACAGAATCCCAATTTTTTACCAACAACCCACTAAAGACACCCACTCCCATATTAGAGGCACTGATCGTCTTGCTTTCAAACAATAAAGTGCGGAAGACAGTCGGCGGGCCTTCATATTAGCTGAGGGAAAGGGGGTAACCAAAATGACCCACAATTCTGTTTTGTTTACATGTGTTTTCAGTTTCTTGGGGCTTTTTGTTTTCAATTTTTCCCCACCCCTCCATCTCCAATCATCAAACGAGTATTGGGAATTTTTTAAGTAGGATAGATGCATAGAGCGAATGATGTATTTTGGTGGAAGGGGGCTGCGCAAGGAGAGAATGCAAGATTTTATTTTTATTTTTGAATAAATCGGTCGGTGAATGAACCTAGCTAGATAGATCTGTGTAGTGATATGACCAGTTTTATCACCCCTCCCCCAAACTTCAAACTTCCGGCTATATGCCGAGTCGTGTGCACACTTGATGTAACTCATTTTGGAATAAATAAAAAATTTTGAAGTGAGTGCACAAGTGTGCTCACTTCAAATAAGAAGTTATTCTGACATGGCAACATCTTGGTAGATGGTCTGAATTCAGCTTTCTTTCTTCAAGATGGCTTTTACTTAAAAACAAGACTAGGAATTTTTCGGCTAGAAGCCACAAGGTTCCTAGTTCGAAACCGGCCCTCGCCAACTCAGCGTATGAGTAGCACAGTGATCTGTGCGGTAAAGTGAGGAGCTGATGGTAGGTGTGGTGCTTCACCTCAGATGCTAAAATAATCTCCTTGGTCTCGCGCTATTGAAAAGGAGATAGACTACCTCGCTGTCTGGCTGATACCGACATTAGGCCGCCCCGACGACTTTACTTACTTATTTGCCATTTACGGTTCCAGTTTGGCTCAATCAGTAGAGTATCCACTTAGGTATCACAAGGTTCCATTCCATTGAAAAGGGGATAGACTCCTTCGATGTCTGGCTGATATAAACTTTATGCCACCCCAACGACTTTATTTTATTTGCCCGTTTAAGGGGTCAGTTTGGCTAATTCAGTAGAGCCTGCACCTAGATATCACAAGGTTCCAAGTTTGTTACTGGACCTTGCCAAGTCAGGGTATGAACACTACAGGGATCTGTGCGGTAAAGTGAGGAGCTGATGGTAGGTGTGGCATGCAATGTCAGACAACAAAACTATCTCCTTTGTCTAGCACTATTGAAAAGGGGATAGGCTGTCTGGCTAATATCAACTTTAGGCCACCCCAACGACTGGTATCAAACCTGGAATCTTGTGATATCTAGGTGCATACTGACCTCTTAAACGGGAAAATAAAATCAACAACTTGATTTTATTTTCCCATTTAAGGGGTCAGTTTGGCTAATTCAGTAGAGCATGCCACCTAGATATCACGAAGTTCCAGGTTCGATACCAGTCCTTGGCAACTTAGTGCACAATATAGAAGCATGACCTGATGATGATGATGATGATGATGATAATTAACAGCAATAGCAGCTGAACCTGTAAATGTATGCCTACACAATAGCTGAGTGATAGGGGGAAACCAAAATGACCCACAATTTTTGTTTTGTTTACAGGTGTTTTTCAGTTTCTTGGGGGGGGGTTTTTATTTTCAATTTTTTCCCACCCCCTCGATCGCCAATCAATATTGGGAAATTTTTAAGTAGGATAGATGCATAGAGCAAATGAGGTATTTTGGTGAAAGGGGGCTGCGCAAGGAGAGAATGCAAGAATTTTATTTTTATTTTTGAATGAATCGGTCGGTGAGTGAGCCTAGCTAGATAGATCCGTGCAGTGATATGACCAGTTTTATCACCTCTCCCCCAAAACCAAACTTCCGGCTATATGCCGAGTTGTGTGCACATGCGCTGTACCTCAATTCCTAATAAATAAAACGTTTGTTTGGAATGAGTACACGTATGTGCTCACTTCAAATAATCTGAAGAAGGTTCTATATAAACCGAAACGTTTGAACTTTGACATTACCATGAAATTAGCACTGTTGACTATAAATGCACCTTAGTTTTCACTTTTACCTATATACAACGTATAGAAGCTTAATTACTCTAGGGGTCAGTTGTGCTCACTTCAAATAATCTGTAAATGTATGCCCGTGAGAAAGGTTTGTAACATTTCCCTTAACTTCCTGCTTCTTCTTGTTACAGACAAAAAAATAAACATACAAAAAAACTTTTGGCCTTTTATGAAGGTAGATAGTAGAGATTAGATATTGTGTGCACATGAGAAAAAAATTAAGATGTGTCTCTTGGGCTGCCACTCACAGACTGCAAATAAATATACAAATACACATGACCTTTTATGGACGTAGACAGTAAGGGCTAGGTGTTCACAGCAGGAGCATTAGCAGATCAAGCCGTGAAATTATGCTTGAAAGAAAGGTCCATAATGCCTCTCCGAGCCTTCCTCCTTCTGAGATGTTACAGACAAAAATAATTATACAAATACACACCCCCTTTAAAAAAAAAAAAAAAAAAAAAAAAAAAAAAATTTTTTAATTTTTATTGATGTACACAGTTGAGGGTAGGTATTAGCAGCAGGAGCAGCAGCAGATCAAGCTGTAAAATTATTCTTGAGAGAAAGGTCCCTAATTTTCTTTGAGAAGTTACAGACAAAAAATAATTATACAAATACACCCCCCTTAAAAAATTTTTTTTTTTTTTAGTTGATGTACACAGTTGATGGGTAGGTATTAGCAGCAGGAGCATCAGCAGCATACAAATACACGTCCTTTCTTTTTTTTTTTAAATTTTTTTTTTTTAATTAATATATATATTTACCAACCCCTCCGCATGAGCATGATGTGACACAAGGTCAATTTCTTAAGCAGAGTTCAACAGGTTTGAATTCAGAGTTTTCCTTCTCCTAGACCGGTTGCCTAACCAAGGTTAAAGAGCCCGGTCTGCCCTACTATTTACCCATAGCTGGAGGGCGAGTAGGATTCATACCATTTTTAATTAATATACGCAGTAGAGGCTAGGTGTTAGTAGCATGAGCCTCAGCCGTGAAACTGTGCTAGTGAAAAAGGTCCTTAAAGTCTCCCCGAGCCTGTCTCATTCTTAGAAGTTACAGACCAAAAAATAGATATACAAATACACATCCCTTTTTACTGATGTATAAAGTAGAGGCTAGGTGTTTGCATCATGAGCCTTAGCAGCTCAAGCTGTGAAATTGTGCTCGTGAGAAAGATCCATAACGTTTTCCCAAGCCCGCCTCCTTCTTAGATGTTACGGACAAAAAATAAAAAAAGATATACAAATACACGTGCCCTTTTTATTTGCATACAGTTGAGGCTAATTGTCTGTATCATAGGCATCAGCAGATCAAGCCGTGAAATTATGCTGACGTTTTTCCAAGCCTACCTCCTTCTTAGATGTTAAGGACAAAGGGGCCGGGTTAGCTCAGTCGGTAGAGCGTTCGGCTAGAAACCCCAAGGTTCCTAGTTCGATACCGGTCCTCGCCAACTCAGCGTATGAGTAGCACATGGATCTGTGCGGTAAAGTAAGGAGCTGATGGTAGGTGTGGTGCTTCACCTCAGACGCCAAAACAATCTCCTTGGTCTAGCGCTATTGAAAAGGGGATAGACTCCCTCGCTGACTGGCTATACCGACTTTAGGCCGCCCCGACGACTATTTTTTTTACTTATACACATTTTTATTGACATATACAGTAGAGACTAGGTTTTTCCAAGCCTACTTCCTTCTTAGATGTTAAGGACAAAAAAAAATGTAGACTATACACATTTTTATTGACGTATACAGTAGAGACTAGGCGTTAGTAGCATCAGCGGTCGAAGCTGTGAAACTGTGCTTGTGAGAAAGGTCCTTAAAGTCTCTCCAAGCCTGCCTCTTCTTTGAAGTTACAGACAAAAAATATATATATATATATATATATATATATAAAAATACACATGCTCCTCTTTTTTTTTTTTTAATTTCTATTAACATTGACAGTAGGGGCTAGGGGTTAGCAGCTGGAGCTGTGAAAATGTGCTTGCAAGATAGGTCCATAACATATCTCCAAGCCTGCCTTTTTTTTTCGAAGTTACAGACAAAAAACAAATATATAAATAAACAGCCGGTTTTTATTTTAGCAGACAGACCAAGGGACTCATGAGCGCATGCGCATTACAAAAGATGAATACTAAGTAATGAGAAAGGACAATAAAGTTTCTCTTAGCCTTCAACCTCCTTCAAGTTCCGGACCCAAAATATATATATATATATATATATATATATATATATATATATATATATATATATATATATGAATACTCATATTGTGTTTTATTTTAAGAGACTTATACAGACTACAAAAGATGAATATTGTCAAAACTCTTGACCTTGATTCTTAAAACAAAAACAAAAAACAAAAGAGAGAGAGAGAGAGAGAGAGAGAGAGAAGTGGAAGTCAGGCTTTTATAAATTCATTAAAAAGACAAATTGCTAAAAATATTTTGAAAATTACTTGAACTTTCTGGCTATATTCGTTTTTATATTTTCTCTTTCCTTTTTTTTCTGATTTTCTTTAGAAGTCTCTTTTAGTCATAATGGCACCAAACACTTGATAGGTCACAATCATTTAACCTTTGACCCCAGCTAAAAAAAAAGTAGAGTTATTTTGCATACAGGATGAAGACAAGTAATTGTTGAATATGAATAAAACTTTTCCTCCAAATTTTTGAGATGAGGCTAAATAATTTATATTATTTGATTATTTAGACTATTGTTCTTATCTTTATTGTTATCTGCACAATGTTTCGACCAATGTGCCCTCCGGCCTTCTTCAGGTATTTCTTGTGAACTCAGGAACCTTCATGTCAAATTTGGGAGCCTTCATGGAACTTCGAACCTAACCCTTTATTTAATCCATAGGGTTGACTTATCATTCCATTAACTATGACTGGGTACAAATGTTAAGCTGTGTTAATTATTATTCTATGTTATTGTAGCCCTTGACTAGGATTGAACCTACTGCCTAGAGATAACTGTCACTTAGAACCGTATTAAATCAATGCCTATATCCACTATGCCATTTGTCCAATACCTGAAGAAGGATGGAGGGCACATCGTCCGAAATATTGTAAAGATAACAATAAAGAGAACAATAGTTTGAATAATCCAAATAATTCAAAATAAAACTTTATTTAACTCAATTTAGTGAGTTGCTGGTTGTTTTGTTTTAGATTGGCATATCAACCCTTTTTGGGTCATTTAATGCCAAATCGTCATTTTAATATCAGGTTGCTTACAGTACCTGCTGTTGCTTAAATGGTCATCCATCTAAGTATTGAACTGGCTCATTATTGCCAAACTTTATTTTACTGCATATCAACCCTTTTTGGGTTATTTAATGCCAAATCAAGTCATTTTGATATCAGGTTGCTTACAGTACCTGCTGTTGCTTAAATGGTCCCCCATCTAAGTATTGAACTGGCTCATTATTGCTTAACTTTGTTTTACTGCATATCAACCCTTTTTGGGTCATTTAATGCCAAATCGTCATTTTAATATCAGGTTGCTTACAGTACTTGCTGTTGCTTAAATGGTCATCCATCTAAGTATTGAACTGGCTCATTATTGCTTAACTTTGTTTTACTACATATCAACCCTTTTTGGGTCTTTAATGCCAAATGAAGTCATTTTGATATCAGGTTGCTTACAGTACTGCTTGCTTAAATGGTCCCCCATCTAAGTATTGAACTGGCTCATTATTGCTTAACTTTGTTTTACTGCATATCAACCCTTTTTGGGTCATTTAATGCCAAATCAAGTCATTTTGATATCAGGTTGCTTACAGTACCTGCTGTTGCTTAAATGGTCCCCATCTAAGTATTGAACTGGCTCATTATTGCTTAACTTTGTTTTACTGCATATCAACCCTTTTTGGGTCATTTAATGCCAAATCAAGTCATTTTGATATCAGGTTGCTTACAGTACTTGCTGTTGCTTAAATAGTCACACATCTAATAGCCCTATTGTAAAAAAAGATCTCTCATAAACAATCATCTAAATTTGAAAAAAAAAAGTTAACTATATTTACCAAGAAAAATGAAGTCCACAAAAGAGATTTTCAAATTTTCCATTCAAAATGAATGACTGTTTTATTATTAATTTTCAATCTTACATAGCTTTAAAAATCATCTATTCAAAGAGAATTTTAAAAAATAACAGTAAAAATGAATGACTATGTTTTATTATTAATTTTCAATCTTATTTTTTGAATAAGCTTGTAAGATTTAAAGTGATATTATCTTGAAGATACAAACTCCGACAAAGGTTTTATAGACAACACATTTAATATGGTACAGCACATGGATATGACGAGATACATAAAAAGGGTACAACAAGGTGTACATAAATAAAGATAAAGACACATTCATGAATGGTAAAAAGATAAACATAAAAGCCACAGACATGAGACTAGGAATAGTCCATGCTGTGTGAATAACTTACAGTAATGTAGGGGGGGGGGCAAAGCCCAACGAGAAGGGAATAGACCAGAATCTAACCCATGTGTCTTGTAGTTTGAGGAACAGGAAAAGAGAGAGAAGCGTTTGAACCAGGCGCTTAAATACTATAGCCCCTGGTGAGAACAAGCGGCAACCCAGGGGAAGATAACTCTTACAGGTAAATGGAGATAATCCCAACAAGCTGTTGTTTAGCCTTATAGTTGCAATAGTGTTGTTATCAACCTTAACCTTCAGGTTTCTCTGTATTGTCCTGAATAAATCCTGGAAGCAGCATCCCAGCAGCTGTGTACAGCCACTTGTCCCTCATCGCACAAACCATCCAAGTAAGATGAACAAGACATGCTGGACACAGCTGGAGAAGCAAGGACAAACTCATCAGTGACATTTTTCTGTGGACACCTACATATGGACACACCAGCGTAGGCCTGCCAGCAAAAACCTATATCAATCAAGTCTATGTAGATACTGGATGCCGTGCGTAAGACCTGCCAGTTTTTCTTGTTTATGAATAAGGAACTTATATCTATCTATACATATATAAAGGGCAGTTGTGTGAATTGTATGTCCGGAGGAAACTTCGAAAATAAAACAATTAATGACAAAGTAAATACATATACACATTAAATATAACCAGGGCTTAGTTTTTGAGCAAAATAATCGAGATTTGATTTATATTTGTGAAGATAATTAAAAAATAAAATTTAAATGATAACAACATGAATTTTTTTTTCATTTAATATTTTAGATAGTAGACATTAATATTTCTTTTTAGATTAGCTGGATAAATGCAAGGTCTATTTTTTTTACATAGGGATTTAAATGGGGCATCCCACAAGGATTCAACTCATGATTCAATAATAATGGATCTGCGAGACTAACTTTAAAAAATCCCCCTCTACCCAGGTGATGCTGGGTAGCCACTGCTAGTATCAAATAAATGTAGAAACTGTACAAAAGATTCAGGTTTTTTTAACACTTTCTCCGCCCCCATTTTCAAGAATGGTAGAGTTTATTTTTATAGAATTTAGACATGGTTAATTTTCATTGTCTTGAGCCATATAAAGAATGGTGTGAATTGGCTTTTTGCGTATTTAAAAAAAAAAAAAAAAAGGAATGACTTACCGGTAAAAAATATTGGGTTGTTCTCAATATTTGGTTGGTATAAGTATACTTGGATAAGTCAGCGTTATAACAAATAAAAAGTGCTCAATACATAAGTAGAGCGGATTTAGTATTCTAGTGTATACAGAAATAACAGTTAACTGTAATTAATCAATATCTTGATTAATTCAGTAGATTTAACCCTGAAGATCCTTATGGTAAAACTAGAGTAGGTTATTTTTGTACACACTATATATATATATATATATATATATATACAGGAATTATATATATATATAATCGAATACATAAACTTGTATATAGTTGAAGCTGTGATTTCTCTAAATCTTTTTATTTTGTGAGTAACTAAGTTATGGACTGGACTGGATGCCGTGCATAAGACCTACCAGTTTTTCTTGTTTAAGAATAGGGAACTTATGTCCATATCAAATGAATGTAGAAACTGTCTAAAAAAGATCTTTTTTAACACTTTCTCCCCCCCCATTTTCAAGAATGGTAGAGTTTATTTTTATAGAATTTAGACATGGTTAATTCTCATTGTCTTGAGCCATATAAAAGAATGGTGTGAATTGCCTTTTTGCGTATTTAAAAAAAAAAAAAAAAAAAAAAAAAAAAAAGGAAAAAATTTGGCGTGGGCCACTGACGTATCAGTTGACATTCAACTTCTTGCGGTTCTGACAAAAATGGTATTAGTCAGTGTGGCACCAGTTGGTGTCACAAGGCAGTGTATGAGGGGGTGGGGATTTCAATTGTTAACTGCATTTAGAACTCTCTCTGTCCAAGTCCAAAAAAGATCTAGTTGTAGGTTGTTTGTTTCTTTTTGTATTTAAGCCTCCAAATATTTCAAGTCATTTTTTTTTTATTGTTGTTGTATTATATGCAATGTATTATCATATGTAGGGCCGGGTTAGCTCAGTCGGTAGAGTGTTCGGCTAGAAACCACAAGGTTCCTAGTTCAATACCCGCCCTCGCCAACTCAGTGTATGAGTAGCACAGGGATCTGTGCGGTAAAGTAAGGAGCTGATGGTAGGTGTGGCGCTCCACCTCAGATGCTAAAATAATCTCCTTGGTATAGCGCTAGTGAAAAGGGGATATATATGTATGTTGTATATTTCCTCTTGATATTATTTGAACAGAAGCTAAAATAAACACTGATATTTATTACTCTGAAGAAGATTAGAGACACATACTATTTCCATTTTTTCTTGCATATATATATATATATATATATATATATATATATATATATTTAGTAAATGAAGAAAAACTCTAAACTTGCATCATTACAATAATTTATTTCAACCGTATTAAAATAAACCATATTGAAATAAATTATTGTAATGAAGCAAGTTTAGAGTTTTTCTTCATTTACTAAATATCTTGCTCTGTCCTTTTACTCACTGGTATTAGGCACATTGAGCTCTCCTTATGGTCTACCTGCATCAGCTTGGTTAAACCACACATGGAAAGACCCTAACTACGGAAAAAAAACCTATATATATATATATATATATATATATATGAATAAAGTTAAAAGTATCCAACTGACTGGTATGTAAGGGATCATCAATATCTCCTGTACATCCACAATGCATGCTCATGTTGATGCAAACTTATACCTTTATACAAGGATTTTTACAAATCCCTAAGAGAGCTCAATGTATAATAATTAATAAATGAATTATATACAGAGCAATAATTATACTTTCAAAGAAATAAAAACTTGACAAATAGTCATTTGGATATTATACATTTATTTCGACCAGAACTCAATGAGCCTAGTCTCACCAGGTAGCTTATTACATAAATGATGTTTTCTGCTATCAAAGTTGATGGTAGGTGTGGCGCTCCATCCCAGCAAAAAAAATCCCTGGTCTAGCGCTAGCAAAATGAACAAATTTATGTAAAACAAATTAATGACAAAAAGGGATGCGAGTTCAAGTCTATATACATACATACTAGGGTAGGTTGATTTTGGATCTGTAACATCTCCCATGTGCCAAAAGTTGCAAAGTAACATAAATTATTCTACAAAATATTTTTCTTCAAAACTTTACCTTCATTTGAATCAAGGTTTGATAAGTTATTCTTTCTTTGAAATATATATATATATATATATATATATATATATTAGTGCTACTGGTACTATGTAATCCAGTACTACCTGTTTCATAGTTGTGTCATTGGCGACTAAACCGGTTACCCGATCAAGCTTGTCTGGTGAGGAGGGTGGGTAGACACCCAGCAGGAGGAAAAACAATACCACTCAAAGGGCAGAGGAAGTCTTTTGCTCAACGGTCATCTAGCACATGACATAGGATATAGACATAGAAATATCTGGATTGGTATCCATGCGCATAGCAAAACTAGACGCATCCCTCAGCCTTGTCAAGGCAAGCGTCTGGAAGAAGGAAAATTCTAAGATATAACTACAGCGGCTGCTGCATCCAATGATGTTGACTTGTTCTTCTTTTTGGTTCAGTGTGGCAGTTGCTCAGAGAGTGGGATTGGTTCTGTGCAAAGCCTTTCATCATTTAAAAAAGCTTCAGGCACAGGCATTGCTTGATATGCAATACATATCTTACCATTTATGTGTTCTTGATAACACAATGGCTGGCCGTAACCTAAAATGACAAAACAAACATTCAATGAAGGCTAATAAAGATATAACCATCAATTTATCAAGCAATGGCAATACTCGAACATGAGTTTGCTGCCATCAAATATATATATATATATATATTATATATATATATATATATATATATATATATATTTATACTAGAAGTGGCTAGAAGGCGAGGGGGTAAAAAGGTAGTCTTGCACATCCATTATTGTTGAATTGTGAGATGGATCTTTGCAAGAAGCCCCATTGAATCCCTATGTAAAAAAGGACCTTGTGTTAATCCAGACACTGTGAAAAGAAAAATTAATGTCTCCTATCCTAAATGAAAAAAAAATTCCATGTTGTCATCATTTAAATTCTATTTTCTAATTATCTTCATGAATATACATCAAATCTTTATTATTTTTGCTCAAAAACCAAGATGTGAATATATATTTACTTTATCATTAATTGTTTTATTTTCGAAGTTTCCTCTGGACATACATATACACACAACTGCCATTTATATATGTGTGAATATATATATATATATATAATATATATATATATATTAAGAAATTTGAAAAAACAAGTGTTCCGAAAATAGGACTTTGTTCCCTTTGTCTCTCATAAAATAAGTCCATTAATACTTTTTCTTGTCTTTTGTTGAATGCATTTCTTCGAGTTGCGTCACGCGTCATGACATCTTCGCCTGCGTGGATCGCATCTTGTCTTTCAAATATTATAATGCTGAACAAATACAGTTACACAACAAAAAAGATTTTATAAACATTTTCATCTCCTGTCATCTATAAAACATCCATCAATTTCTTCACCCCAAGATACATCCTGATGAAGGTTTAAAGAAACCGAAATGTTTAAACATCGATAAATAAATTCATCCTATTTTCGGAACACTTGTTTTTTCAAATTTCTTAATATTGTCAGATTTATTTTCCATATTTACTCCCATATATATATATATATATATATATATATATATATATATATATATATATATGAGCAAGATACTTATGAAAATTTTTATAACTATACTTTTGTTCTAAATGATGGGTTTAGTTGAGTAGGCCAGAGCCATCAAATTTAAAACTATAGGGACCAGGTATAAAAACACATGCATAACTGTGAATAAACAGACAATACAATATTGGCTGAATGTATAATTATTGTCAATTATTTTCAGTGCATGTAAACATACATTATGTTTCTCCTGTGTCTGATATTTAAAAATGCAACTTGTCACTGAATAATTATATAGCAAATCTTAAAACACAAAACAGCAAACAACCCTTCTCTGTTGCACTTCAACAGAGCATTTCCCCCCTAAAAAGGGGAATAGAATGTTCTAGATTATTTAACAGGAGACATTACAGAAACTGTAGCACAAAAAGAAACAAGTCAACTGACCCCTAGAGTAATTAACCTTTTAACATTGTATATAGGTAAAAGTAAAACTAAGGTGCATTTATAGTCAACAGTGCTAATTTCATGGTATTGTCAAAGTTCAAACGTTTCGGTTTATATAGAACCTTCTTTCAGATTATTTGAAGTGAGAGCACATACGTGCACTCACTCCAAACAAACTTTTTATTTATTTGGAAATGAGATATAGCGCATGTGCACACAACTCGGCATGTAGCCGGAAGTTTGGTTTTGGGGAGGGGTGATAAAACTGGTCATATCACTACACGGATCTATCTAGATAGGCTCACTCACCGACCGATTCATTCAAAAATAAAATAAAATTCTTGCATTCTCTCCTTGCGCAGCTCCCTTCCACCAAAATACCTCATTCGCTCTATGCATGTATCCTACTTAAAAATTTCCCAATATTTGATGATTGGCGATGGAGGGGTGGGAAAAAATTGAAAATAAAAATCTTCTTATAGAACCTTCAGGACAATATGAAAAAAACCCAAAAAACATCCATCACCTTTTTAACAATAAAAATCTTTTTTCTCTCCCTTTTTATCATATTGTCCTGAAAGATTTGAATGTCGACATTACCACCAATAATAAACTTCCCTCCAGTGTAACATCCTGTTTTCTACATTTCTCCACATCTTTTACTCCCATATATATATATATATATATATATTATATATATATATTAGTAGGTTTAAGTTTTTGTTTACGCTATATATATATATATATATATGAAGAAAAGGAAGTGAATCCGACGGTATGTAGTATATTAAGAAAAAATGAAAAAATACAGGTTTAAATGAGTTAAGTGGTGAGTTTATTGGCCGACACTGCAGTGTTTCAATCTATTAATTAGATCATCTTCAGGGCATTTGTTGGTATATGGAAGGAAATAAGAAATTTTTATCACAGAATAACAAGAAAAGTGAGTGGTAGTCCTTCTTATTCAGTCTGTTTAAAATTTGAGGTTTGAAAAAAGGAGACGGTTGAAATATGACATCAAATATTCCCTTTTACGGTGTGAGTATGGGACTGTGTAAGTGTGTGTATCGAAAAGAAAGCATTGTGCATTTTTTTTAGGTGTGTGGTTGCGCATGTGTGTATAAATCTTTTGCGATAAATAACAGCGAAAACAAACCTCAAGGTTGTGTGTGTGTGTGTGTGCCCTGAAGATGATCTAATTAATAGAGCGAAACACTGTAGCATTGGCCAATAAACTCACCACTTAACTCATTTAAACCTGTGAAGTTCAACAAAACTTATATATATATATATATATTATATAATATATACACTAGAAGTGGCTACCCAGTGTTCCTGTGGGTAAAGGGGGGGAAAAAGGTAGTCCTGCAACATCCATTATTGTTGAATTGCAATGTGGATCTTTGCAAGAAGCCCATTAGAATCCCTACACAAAAAAGACCTTGCGTTGATCCAGACACTGTCAAAAAAAAAAAAATTAATGTCTCCTATTCAAAATGCAAAAAAAAATTTCCATAGTTAATTATCCTCCCCCTGCAGCTAGGGGGCGAATCGCCAACATCGTATGTTGCCGCCAATACCAAAAACTGGACTTATCACGGAGCACCCACTGAAGTAGTCGCGTAAATAGAGGTCCCTACACTTCATTCATCACTTAGCCCAAAACAGGGCTTACTTCTAAGGACCGTTGACCAGGACAGAGGCATTTTCACAGCACACTTTCAAAAGGCACAAAAGCAGACTATCCGAAGGCTGAAGACCAAAATACAATTGAAAAAGGGTCCATTCCACCGTTATTTAAAGAAATGTTAACCCGGGGCGAGAAAGAACGAAGAAATGTCCTATCAACTTCCAACCAGCAACAGAATCCCCTGTTATTACCACTACTCCAAGAACATTACTTAACTCAGATAAGTCTTGTAGCAAATACCAATAAAATTTGCAACAAGTTCTTGTATTATTTGTCAATACATGTATTAAATTTCCATTGTGTGTTTGTCTTCTTTGTCCCCAATTTGCCTACAACTACGGAGAAAAGAGCTCCTTCGAAACCGTAAATACTCTTATGTTATCATTTAAATTCTATTTTCTAATTATCTTCATGAATAAAAATCAAATCTTATTTTTTTTTATTTTTGCTAAAACCAAGATGTGAATATATATTTACTTTGTCATTAATTGTTTTATTTTCAAAGTTTCCTCTGGACATACATATACACACAACTGCCATTTATATAATGTGTGTGTATATATATATATATATATCCAGCTATGGGTTAAATAGTAGGTAGACTCGGCTCTTCAGCCTTGGGTAGGTAACCAGTCTAGAAGAGGGATAACTTCGAATTCAAAATTCCCCTCCAGCTATGGGTTAAATAGTAGGGAGGACTGGGCCCTTCAGCTTGGTAGGAACCAGTCTAGGAGAAGGATAACTCTGAATTAAAAATTCCTGAGGTCGGTCGTTGATTGGGTTTGTGGCAACTCTTGATGCACCAATCCTTTCCTATCGACTGTGCCAAAAAGTGTGGATGGTCCAACACAAACTTCACCACTATAAACAAATCACTATGTGGTTGTTCATTGTGTGTGTGAACCTCATGCGTCGAAAATCGACGAGAGAGTCCATAATAATACTCATCAGAAGAGGAAAGTGTGCAAACCGTCGGGGCCCAATTCTCTTGACGTTTTTTAAAAGCAACACTCGGCCCATCCTCAACTAATATGAGGACCCTATTGCATTATAATGTATCAACCGCACGTGGGTCGGTCATCAACAAAAATATAAGACAAGAAAAAGACCGTTAGTAAAAACAGAACGCTGCTAGTCAAACGTTGGAATTAATCAAAAAAAAATTGTGCTGTCTGTATTAAAAATAATATCAATTTTATTTAAAAATAATAATAATAATGGCCGAGTGTTGCTTTTTAAACCGTCAAGAGAATTGGGCCCCGAAACGGTTTGCACACTTTCTCTTCTGATGAGCCTATTTCAGTTGTAAACATCGTTTGTTTTTTCATTATATCTTATTCATATATATATATATATATATATAATACAAAAACAATTTATTGTTTTTTTCGTTTAAGTGCTCAACACCAAGAGCCATGTAAATGATTTAAGAACTTAAAGTCATGTTAACACTATTTGTCTGAAGAAGGCCGGAGGGCACATCGGCCGAAATATTGTGGATTTAATAATAAAGATGAGGAAAACAACCTGGAAAATCCAAATAATGCCTTTTTATACTGTTGATAAAAATGAATTAGAATAGGATTTACGTTCAGTTGTCAGACATGCAATATGATTCTTCTCCAAGGGAAATGCCCGGTCGGTGGGACTTAGAATATGCTAACTATATACCCTGCAGAGAGGTCACTCCCCCACCCACACACACACAAAGGAGTGTCGTATGTATGACACAAAACTGCATCTTGTGGTGGTGGGGCTCCAGTCCTGGAGATCTAGGGAGTGTGGGGTACCCCTTCATTGCCATTAATCCCAGATCCACTCTGACCTGATTGATAGTACCTGTTAGAGTCCCATCTATGCATCATATAGATCTGTTAAAAATGATTTGTATTTAATGGGACAGTGTACAAAAAAAAAAAAAAAAACTCTAAAGAAATGACTACACAAAAAGATGTAACATAGATATAAACATACAATGAACTTGATACTCTAACCACTGAGGCATAAATTAACCCGAGATTGTTTGATATGCTGTTATAATCGACTAATCAGTCAAACAAAACTGAAACTGACAGTACTCAAAGAAAGTGTTTGTATATGAAATCCTATTTTAGTTCGGTTTTAATAGGACTTTAATATATAATATATATATATATTATATATATATATATATATATATATTATATAACATACACACACAACACACACACACACACACACACACACACAACACACAGGCTGTCTGCATTTCACAGTGATAATACCCTTGGGAAGGATATGAATCCAACTATTCTCCCTCCAGCTGTGGGTAAATAGTAGGGTAGATTGGCTACTTTAACCATGGTATGGTAACGAGTCTAGGAGAAATAAATTTATAATAGCCAAATGACAATTTGATAAGTTATTCTTTCTTTGAATATATATATATATATATATATATATATATATATATCAGTGCTACTGGTACTATGTAATCCAGTACTACCTGTTTCATAATCGGGTCATCAGCGACTAAACCGGTTACCCGACCAAGCTTGTCTGGTGAGGAGGGTGGGTAGACACCCAGCAGGATGAAAAACAAAACCGCTCAAAGGGCAGAGGAAGCCTTTTGCTCAACGGTCATCTAGCACATGACATAGGATATAGACATAGAAATATCTGGATTGGTATCCATGCGCACAGCAAAACTACCAGGAGAGACGCATCCCTCAGCTTTGTCAAGGCAAGCGTTTAGGAGAAGGAAAACTCTAAGATATAACTACGGCGGAGGCTGCATCCAATGATGTTGACTTGTTCTTCTTTTTGGTTCAGTGTGGCAGTCACTCAGAGAGTGGGATTGGTTCTGTGTATAGCCTTTCCTCACTTAAAAAAAGCCTCAGGAGCAGGCATTGCTTGATATGCAATACATATCTTACCATTTATGTGTTCTTGATAACACAAAGGCTGGCCGTAACCTAAAATGGCAAAACAAACATTCAATGAAGATATAACCGTCAATTTATCAAGCAATGGCAATATATATATATATATATATATATATATATATATATATATGTGTGTGTATTTTGGCAGCATTTTTTCTTTTAGACAAGTTATGTTGAACTGTACAGACAATTCTTGTCGGACAAGTTTTTGGTTGATCCTTTCTAATTTTTTGGCCATCTTTTTGGTGTCGGGGTCTAACTGGTGTAACAGTCCACCAAAGGACACTACCAATTGTTATTACCTCCCACTTCTAATTCCTTGCTACTACTCGTTCTCGTTAAAAATGAGACACGAAACCATACCATCATTCCCTACCCGATGAGGGCAAACTGTATTGGCAAAAGCGCTCGTTTTGAAACCTTTGGTGGACTGTTACACCAGTTACACCCTGACACCAAAAAGATGGCCCGAAAATTAGAAAGGATCAACCAAAAACTTGTCCAACAAGAATTGTCTGTACAGTTCAACAAAACTTATATATATATATATATTATATATAATATATATACACTAGAAGTGGCTACCCAGTGTTGCCTGGGTAAAGGGGGGTAAAAAGGTAGTCCTGCACATCCATTATTGTTGAATTGCAAGTTGGATCTTTGCAAGAAGCCCCATTAGAATCCCTACACAAAAAAAGACCTTGCGTTGATCCAGACACTGTCAAAAAAAAAAAAATTAATGTCTCCTATTCAAAATGCAAAAAAAAATTCCATAGTTAATTATCTCCCCCTGCAGCTAGGGGGCGAATCGCCAACATCGTATGTTGGCGCCAATACCAAAAACTGGACTTATCACGGAGCACCCACTGAAGGTAGTCGCGTAAATAGAGGTCCCTACACTTCATTCATCACTTAGCCCAAAAACAGGGCTTACTTCTAAGGACCGTTGACCAGGACAGAGGCATTTTCACAGCACACTTTCAAAGGCACAAAAGCAGACTATCGAAGGCTGAAGACCAAATAGTCTAATTGAAAAAGGGTCCATTCACCGTTATTTAAAGAAATGTTAACCCGGGCGAGAAGAACGAAGAAATGTCCTATCAACTTTCCAACCAGCAACAGAATCCCCTGTTATTACCACTACTCCAAGAACATTACTTAACTCAGATAAGTCTTGTAGCAAATACCAATAAAATTTGCAACAAGTTCTTGTATTATTTGTCAATACATGTATTAAATTTCCATTGTGTGTTTGTCTTCTTTGTCCGACAATTTGCCTACAACTACGGAGAAATAAGAGCTCCTTCGAAACCCGTAAATACTCTTAGTTATCATTTAAATTCTATTTTCTAATTATCTTCATGAATAAAAATCAAATCTTATTTTATTTTTTTATTTTTGCTGTAAAACCAAGATGTGAATATATATTTACTTTGTCATTAATTGTTTTATTTTCAAAGTTTCCTCTGGACATACATATACACACAACTGCCATTTATATATGTGTGTGTATATATATATATATATATCCAGCTATGGGTTAAATAGTAGGGTAGACTCGGCTCTTCAGCCTTGGGTAGGTAACCAGTCTAGAAGAGGGATAACTTCGAATTCAAAATTCCCTCCAGCTATGGGTTAAATAGTAGGGAGGACTGGGCCCTTCAGCCTTGGGTAGGTAACCAGTCTAGGAGAAGGATAACTCTGAATTAAAAATTCCTGAGGTCGGTCGTTGATTGGGTTTGTGGCAACTCTTGATGCACCAATCCTTTCCTATCGACTGTGCCAAAAAGTGTGGATGGTCCAACACAAACCTTCACCACTATAAACAAATCACTATGTGGTTGTTCATTGTGTGTGTGAACCCTCATGCGTCGAAAATCGACGAGAGAGTCCATAATATATATATATATATATATATATATGAGCAGAGACTTATGAAAATTTTTATAACTATACTTTTGTTCTAAATGATGGGTTTAGTTGAGTAGGCCAGAGCCATCATATATGTTTAAAACTATAGGGACCAGTTATAAAAACACATGCATAACTGTGAATAAACAAACAATACAATATTGGCTGAATGTATAATTATTGTCAATTATTTTCAGTGCATGTAAACATACATTATGTTTCTCCTGTGTCTGATATTTAAAAATGCAACTTGTCACTGAATAATTATATAGCAAATCTTAAAACACAAAACAGCAAACAACCCTTCTCTGTTGCACTTCAACAGAGCATTTCCCCACTAGAAAGGGGAATAGAATGTTCTAAATTATTTAACAGGAGACATTACAGAAACTGTAGCACAAAAAGAAACAAGTCAACTGACCCCTAGAGTAATTAACCTTTTAACATTGTATATAGGTAAAAGTAAAAACTAAGGTGCATTTATAGTCAACAGTGCTAATTTCATGGTATTGTCAAAGTTCAAACGTTTCGGTTTATATAGAACCTTCTTCAGATTATTTGAAGTGAGCACATACGTGCACTCACTCCAAACAAACTTTTTATTTATTCGGAAATGAGATACAGTGCATGTTCACACAACTCGGCATGTAGCTGGAAGTTTGGTTTTGGGGGAGAGGTGATAAAACTGGTCATATCACTACACGGATCTATCTAGATAGGCTCACTCACCGACCGATTCATTCAAAAATAAAAATAAAATTCTTGCATTCTCTCCTTGCGCAGCTCCCTTCCACCAAAATACCTCATTCGCTCTATGCATGTATCCTACTTAAAAATTTCCCAATATTGATGATTGGCGATGGAGGGGGTGGGAAAAAATTGAAAATAAAAAATCTTCTTATAGAACCTTCGTCAGGACAATATGAAAAAAACCCAAAAAACATCCATCACCTTTTTAACAACAAAAATCTTTTTTCTCTCCCTTTTTATCATATTGTCCTGAATAAGGTTTTATATGAACTGAAAGATTTGAATGTCGACATTACCACCAATAATAAACTTCCCTCCAGTGTAACATCCTGTGTTTCTACATTTCTCCACCTCTTTACTCCCATATATATATATATATATATATATATATATATATATATATATATATTAGGGTTTAAGTTTTGTTTACGCTATATATATATATATATATATATATATATATATGAAGAAAAGGAAGTGAATCCGACGGTATGTAGTATATTAAGAAAAAATGAAAAAATACAGGTTTAAATGAGTTAAGTGGTGAGTTTATTGGTCGACGCTGCAGTGTTTCGATCTATTAATTAGATCATCTTCCGGTCATTTGTTGGTATATAGAAGGTAATAAGAAATTTTTATCACAGAATAACGAGAAAAGCGACTGATAGTCCTTGTTTGTCAGTCTGTTTAAAATTTGAGGTTTGAAAAAAGGAGACAGTTTGAAATATGACGTCAAATATTCCCTTTTACGGTGTGAGTATGGGACTGTGTAAGTGTGTGTATCGAAAAGAAAGCATTGTGCATTTTTTAGGTGTGTGGTTGCGCATGTGTGTATAAATCTTTTGCGATAAATAACAGCGAAACAAACCTCAAGGGTTGTGTGTGTGCCCTGAAGATGATCTAATTAATAGATCGAAACACTGTAGCATTGGCCAATAAACTCACCACTTAACTCATTTAAACCTGTGTTTTTTCATTTTTTCTTAATATACTATATATATATATATATATAATATATATATATTTGAATATATGTTTATGAATATTTGTGTATATACATAAGTATTTTTTTTCATGTTCTTTAAGGAAATGAAATTTTGAAGAACCTCAACCTTTTATAGAAACTGCAACCTTTAAACATAATTGTTTCATACATTCATATCAGGCAGCAAATTTACCCAAATAATTTTTTTCAGTGGAATATCCACTGGAATCTGGAAATAAAGATTGTATAACCCTAAGCATTCTTTCTCTATATTGCAAAATCAAAACGGCTCTATCAAAATATTTTGGGAAATTTAAAGATAGTAATCTCACCCCACAAAATGGAGTATAATCTAGAAATATGATACTGCCACTATCAAAAATAGATGTAATTATGTTTTGATGAAAAAATACATATAACATTTTTGAATATGAGACAATTATTAAATCAATGTAATGATGTCATTTTTGAGTGTCATCATAACAATAATTTCAAGCTTTTTTGATGGGGTAATTTGTTGGTATGGGTATGTGTGGGTGTTATTTATATATGTTAGTTTTTTGCTAGACCCCTGATCATTTCTTCTTTTTATCTATTTTCATGCACAAATATTTTTCTTCTTATTGTTATTAACTTTTATTACATATTAAGAAATTGTTTTACTATTATTATTTCATATTTATCATTTATTCATTATTATTATTTAAATTATCATTTAAGTTTTTAAAAATTATTATTTGAATTATTATTATTATTCTTTATATATGATTATTATCATTTTATGCATTATTATCTAAATTATTGTTATTATTATTTGAATTATTATTTTATATATTATTATTATTATTATTATTATTATTATATTTTATTATTATTATTATTATTATTATTATTATTATTATTTATATATTATATCATTTTATACATTATTATCTAAATCATTATTATTATTATTTGAATTATTATTTTATATATTATTATTATCTATTTATTTATTATTATGTTACATTTTTATTATTTTCTATATATCATTATTATAATTATTATTTATATATATTATCATGAGTTAAGAGTAAGGAAATAAATCCGACGGTATGTGTATAGATAAAAAGGATATGAAAACACACAATGTTAATAATATATTCATTTTAACAACATTATGTGTTTTCATAACCTTTATATATATATATATATATATATATATATATATATATATAATGTTTTACATATTATTATTACTATTTTTGTCTATATATGCATATATCATCATTATTATTTTTTTCTTTTATCATTGGTTTTAATTTTTAAACCTCTTCTCTATATAGATGTTGATTATGATATTTGGAGAAATACTCACATTCACTTGTAATTTAAATTGTTTGAAAATTGTTTATATTTAGCAATTTTTGTATGATTTATTATTTGACATTTCCTGTTTTCCTTAATTGTTTATATGAACTTTTTTTGTTTTTTGAAAAAATAACTTAAAATAATTACTTTTCTGTTGTTTGGCTTAAATTTCATTCGTTCGTTTCAGGTTTGACATGACTGGAAAGTCAAGATAAATTATTACCTGATGTATTAATAAGGGTTTACTTTATATATATATATATATATATATATATATATATGATTGACACACACACACACACACTTGAATGACACACACACACACACACTTGAATGAGACACACACACACACACACACACTTGAATGACACACACACACACACACATGAATGAGACACACACAACACACACACACATGAATGAGACACACACACACACACAATGAATGACACACACACACACACACACACACATGAATGAATGACACACACACACACACACACATGAATGAATGACACACACACACACACACATGAATGACACACACACACACACACACACCACACACACACACACATGACACACACACACACACACACACATGAATGACACACACACACACACATATATATACACATATATATATATATATATATATATATATATATATATATATATATGAATGACACTCATATATATACACACATGGGTGTCATTCAAAAAGTTCCCAAAACCAGTTCTTATAAAACTAGAAAATCTAATTCAGATGTCTTAATTTCTGTGCAGGTGAGGCACCACATACAAAAGGTGAGAGGTGTACAACAAATATAAAAATTGACAAAACCGAGGCCCAAGAAGTCATAAATTATCCTGGGTGAGGCTTTGAACCTTTTGAACAACACTTGTATATATGTATACATATAAGTATTGGACCATTACTTATATGGTGTATGTTCATATATAAGTGTTTGTGAAATAAATATTTTAGAAAAAACAAACACATGGTGTTAAAATTCGCTGACAGAAATCTGTTTCAACCCTTTACCACTTCAATAAAGGGTCGAAACAGATTTCTGTCAGTGAATTTTAACATCATGTGTTTGTTTTTTCTAAAATATTTATTTCACACTGTCAGATTCACTTCCATTCACTTTTCATAAGTGTTTGTATATGCATGTGTGTTTGTGTTTACCTGGGCATATATATATATATATATATATATATATATATATATATTTACCAACCCCTCCGCACAAATAGGATGTGACACAACGTCTATTTCTTAAGTAGAGTTTAACAAGTTTGAATTCAGAGTTTTCCTTCTCTTAGACTAGTTGCCTATCCACGGTTAAAGAGATCAATCCACCCTAATATTTACCCATAACTGGAGGGAGAGCTGGATTCATACCTTTGCCAAGCGTCTTAGCATTATGTGAAATGTAAACAGCCTCGTCCAGGATTTAAACTTGCATCAACGAGTCCATTTCCTACGACTCTAACCATTACACCACATGCCTCCAGATTGTCATCTTATACATATTTACTAACCCCCCCCCCACACACACTCTTAGGATGAGGAGTTTAACAGTTTTCCTTCTAGATTGGTTATCTAGCCATAGTTAAAGAGCCCAGTTGCTTTACTATTTACCCATAGCTGATATTAGCACTATGATATGCAAACAGCCTTGTTTAGGATTTGAACTTGTGTCGATGGCTCCATTTCCTATGACCCTAACCATTACACCACATGCCTACCTGGGCATATATATGTTTTTGTACATGTATGAAAATGTTTATATAAACAATGGTACCTTGACTTACGAGTTTAATTTGTTCCTCTGGTAAGTCAATCTTCTTGTACATCAAATCAACTTTCTCCATTGAAATACATTCCAGCCCTCCCTCATAAAAAAGAAAAAGAAAAACACTCCAATATTTTGGTACGCTTTTTAAATAAGAAAAATAGCCGTGTATTATGTAAAAACATAATAAAAAAGAATGTAATGAATTGTGTGCTGTAATATTTTTGATGTTTATTTTTCTATAAACAATATTTTTCTTTGGCATAATAAATTTGAAAACTTGTTTTTAGTAAACTTATTAACATAAATGTACCTTGATATACTAGTTTAATTCATTCTGCCTTGTAACTCAATTCCCTCATATATCAAATCAATTTTCTGCATTGAAATTGTGGTGAGCCGGAAGTTAACACTTTGAAAGCAGAAATAAATGATGAAAATAAGCAATCTGTGCATAGGATCAGCGCAGGTAGAAAGAAAAAAATAGAAATATTAGAAATGATAATTTTTAACCAAAAATGAAGTTAAAAAAAAACGATTTTGAGGCTCAGGAGTCCTATAAAAGTGAAGGTTTTCGAAGAACAGCTCAGAAGACAAACTTATGCATGGATATTCTACGTCACTCAAATCAGAACTATTTGCCTTCCACTGAAGGTATTACAAGCTATATCTTTCTCTCTCTACAAGTTACTTCACTGCTGATATATAAGAACATTACCCTTTCTTTCTCTATTTACATGAACTTTTAAAAAAAAGCATATTCTGCAGGACTTTGATCAGTATTTTTGATTACTCTAATCTATTTGTTTTAATACACATATTGCTTGTTGAATTTATGAGTTATCTTTTTTTTCTGGTGTGTTTGTTGTAATTAACAATATATATATATATATATATATATATATATATAATATATATATATATATATATATATATATAGTGTGTGGATTGTCACTGTTTCAGCTTTTACTGGAACGGAGTGCCAAAGGCAGTATTATTGGTAGAATACTCAATATGAAATAGAACTGTTATATAATATAATAAAATAAATATATAAAGGTTTTACATATCTATTTATTAGGTGACAAAGGAACATTCACGACCATATTGGTTTCATGTGATAGCAATCGTCAGGTGAAGATATTACAAATTCAAGGAAAATTGAAAAATTGCAAAAAATTTCAGAAAATTCAATAGACATAGGATGTGTATGATTGGATGAAATGATGTGCGTATGTATGTGGCGGTATTTTGAATGTATGTGGGTATTTATGGCCATAAACACTCACATCCATTCAAAATACCGCCACATACATACGCACATCATTTCATCCAATCATACACATCCTATGTCTATGGCATGAAACCAACATGGTCGTGAATTTTGTTCATTGGCATAATAATTTTGGAAACTTAAATGTGTAGGGATTTAAATAGATATTCAAATAAAAATCAAAAATTTAAAAAACAAAACAAACTCCTCTGAGCATGTGTGGGAAAAAGGACCCACTTCCAACCCCCAAGAGAATCTTTCAGCCATTCGAATTTAGGCCTTAACTGTGTCTAATAACTACTACTGGCCAGTGAGATATTTCCTTGCCCTGTGGTTCCTATGACCGGTGAATAAAGCCTAAATCATAAAACCACCTTTGGTCTTTGTCTCTTTATTTTTCTTTCCTTGAATTCCTTCCTTTTCAGCGTGACCACCAAATATGATGGGGTAAAAAGCAAACCCTAGGAACACGCACCAAGAATATCCATAACCACCTTTTAAACCTAAAACACAAAACCTCTTGTAATTCCATAAATGTCTTTAGTGAACTTGTTGTATACCCTTTCTTTCCTTACTTCTATTCTTCTGCTTATCATTGGTATCTTACGTTCTTCTCCTAGCGTCTGGACCTAGTCTTAGGGACTTCGTGTCTGGTCTTCTATTTCTCTATTCTTGGTGGTTGGTCGTCCTTGATTCATTTCTTCTTCTAGATCAGTCTTGTTGCCAAGACATTCTTCAACCACAAAACCATTATGTAAGCTTTTATTTACTTAACTAAACATATTCATCTAACTAACATAGCGCGTGTATGCGGTGAGCTCCAGCTAAGGCCTTATCTGCCTGACGTCTAAGCTGAAAACTGAGAGCCAACCAGGTCCCACGTGACTTCACGTATTTCGCGGGCTCTCTGTAATATTTCATGGAAAGTCCCGCCCGTGATATGAAAAGGGGCCATCCCTTCAGAAATACAGGGGGTTGACAATAATCTATGCATAGATTATGTAACAAACTTATTAATATAAGCTTATCTGAAGCTCACTCCGACCTCAAATTTTAGCTCTAAACACAAAGTGAAGTAGATTGAGTGGCCTATTGTCAGCATCAGCTGGACAGTGAGGGAGTCTATCCCCTTTTGACGAGCACAAGACCTGGGAGATTTTTTGTGTTTGAAGTGGACTGCCACACTCACCATCAGCTCCCCACTTTACCACACAGATTCAAGCCATGCTTATCATGTGCTGAGTTGGTGAGGGCCAGTATTGAATCATCAAATAAGTGACAGTTTGTAACTCGGACAACTTGTAAGTTGAGGCACTTATACGTCAAGGTATTTGTAGGAAGCGCGTGGTGTAATGGTTAAAGTCATGGGAAATGGACTAGTCGCCCAGAGTTCAAATCCTGGACGTGGTAATTGCATTTCACTTAGCGCTAATACCCTTGGGAAAGGTATGAATCCTACTCTCCCTTCAGCTATGGGTAAATAGCAGGGCAGACTGGATTCTTTAACCATGGTTAGGTAACCAGTCTAGGAGAAGGAAAACTCTGAATTCAAACCTGTTAAACTCCGCTTAAGAAATTGACCTTGTGTTGTATCCTGCTCATGCGGAGGAGTTGGTAAATATATATACGTCAAGGTATTACTGTATAATCCGAGTGAGACAGACAAGGCATGCAGGACACTGCTGGAGAAGCAAGGATGAACTCATAAGCGACGTTCTCCTGTGGAAGCCAACACATGGACATGCAAGTGTGGGGCGCCCAGCAAGGACCTACATTGACCAGTTATGTGAAGATACTGGCTGCTCCGCAGAGGAGATCCCAGGTGCAATGAATGATAGGGAAGGTTGGTGAGAGATTGTCATGGATACCCGTGCTGCATGCGTGACATGATGATGATGATGATTACTGTATATGTGTGTGTGTGTATTAGGGTAGGTTGATTTTTTACTTTTTTAAATATCAAATTTCTCAAACCTCAAAAGTTGTATATCTTATTACTATGGAGATTGTCTGTAACCAAAACTATATTACAATTCAAGTCACAAATTCCTTAATTATTTACATCATATCCCCCATAATTTTATTTTTATTTAATCCTCAGTTATTAATAAAATTGTTTTACATTATTAATACTGTTGGCCTCATCTACACACTAATAATAATATTCAATTGTATTTCTCAGTCGGTAGAGTGTTCGGCTAGGAATCACAAGGTTCTTTTTCGATACCGGCACTCGCCAACTCAGTGAATTAGTAGCACTAGGATCTGTGCAGTAAAGTGAGGAGCTGATGGTAGGTTGGGCATCCACCTCAGATGCTAAAATAATCTCCTTGGTCTAGCGCTATTGAAAAGGGATAGACTCCCTCGCTGTCTGGCAGATACCGACATTAGGCCACCCCGTCGACTTTAATTACTATAGGGTGAACGGGAAGATTAATTTGCATATTGATATTAAAAATTGGATTTTAATGTGTACTTAGTATTATTGATTTTTATTTGTTAGGTTTGATCTTAATGTATATGAGCAAAGATCTCAGGGATAAATCTTAAAAGAAATCCATTAACAAGAAGAAATAACTTCCTATTTTAACTAAATAGTTCAATTAGGAAAATATAGCAATGAAAGATGGAGTGATGGAAGAGTAAGTTTCAGCCGCTCTATTTTTCAATTATACCCCCCTTCTCTGTTTTAAATCTTTTTATCTGCATTCTTATTTTGTTTCATTAGCCTTTCTAATTTAATCTATTTTATTACATTAAAACTTAAATACTTGCACTCAGAGGATGCATATATTTGCTAGTTGCTATAATAAATACTGATACCAAAAACTAGATCTCTTGCTTGCACCATTGTTTGAGGAAATTACATCAAGGATCAATTAAAATGCTCTAAAAATCCTCGTTTTTGCAACATTTGGCCCAAAAATTGGTTAGAAAATTTAGCTATTGTTATAATCTATGCAGTTGCATAAGATTATTGTCAATCCCCTGTATTTCTAAAGGGATGGCCCTTTTCATATCATGGGCAGAACTTTCCATGGAATATTACAGAAAGCCCGTGAAATACATGAAGTCACGTGGGACCTGGCTGGGTCCTCAGTTTCAGTTGGACGTCAGGCAGAGAAGATGTACTGCCTTAACTGGAACTCACCTGCATATGCGCACTATGTTTAGTTACATGAAATGTTTAGTTAAGTAAATAAAAGCTTACGAAAATAACACGGTTTTGTTGTTGGTGAATGTCTTGGTAACAAGACTGATCGAGAAGGAGAAATGAGTTAAGTGCGACTGACCACCAAGACGAAGTCCAGACACTAGAAGAGATGTTGGAAGAGACTGACCTAGAAGAACTTAAGATATCAAAGACGCCAGAAGAAGAATAGAAGAAAGTAAGTAAAGAGGTATGCAACACTATTTCAATATTTAAAACAGAAATTTATTTTACTAAGATGAAACAAATAAGATATAACTAGAATTAAAACTGAAAATATCCCCCATCATCGCAGACACCTCCAATATGCTGCTTTTTACCTCATTAATTAAACTGTGACATAGATAATATCTTAAAAGACTATTTATTCAAATGAAGGCGAAGTTTTGAAGAAAAATATTTTGTAGAATAATTTATGTTAATTTGCAACTTTTGGCACATGGGAGATGTTACAGATCCAAAATCAACCTACTCTAGTATGTATGTATCTGTGTGAGTGAGTTTAGATTAAAAGGACACGTTTAGTCATCAATTTACAACCTGGAATATTGCCAATTATAGGAAAAAGTAATTAATATTTTTGGTTTTAAAAATGAATCAGTGAATGATGTCATAATCTTTAATGACGGAAATCAAATAAAAGAATGAGTTTCTGTTGTTAGTCACAAAAATTAGCCCATCTGACCCTGTCATTTTAGTCTACCCTCAGTGCAATTTGTGTCTTTTAATGTCAACTTTTTATCTATTCTATCCATTTTTATTTCCTTATATTGGAAAGACTTTCTTTGTCTCTCTCTACAGACAGCCAAACAGTTATTAATATTTTACAGTTTGATGTGGAGCTCCCAAATTTTTAAAGACTTTATGTTAATATTACTTTTACAAATAAAAAACAAATGGTAGGCCACATACTATAACAGAATTTGTTTTGTTTTGTTTTGTTTTACGGCATATCAACCTCAGTGGGTCATTTAATGCCGATAAAGTTTTGAAATAAATCAATTCTTAATGGATAATACAATTTTTTTTATAAATACATTTTTCTATCTAACCCATAGATGGGACCCTAACAAGTACTACCACTCCGGGTCAGAGTGGACCAGGGAGCAATGGTGATGAAGGGGTGCTCCACATTCCCCAAACCTCCAAAACAGGAACCTCACCATCAGATAGAGTTTAACGTCATTCCCAGGACATGTAGACCTGCAGCCACCACCTTCTAGCACCCATATGATAAAAAGGGGTTGGGAAAATCATATAGGTGCTAGGGCTTGACGTGACCAGCTGATTGATCGGAGGGGGCCTCTCCGACCGCCCGTCTAGCCCAAGATAAGGCCAAAGCGGAGTATTGCATGTCATGAACTGCTTATCCACCTGGGCTCTATCCTTAAGCATCACGAGTCGCCACCCACGGCCAACAGGTGGCCCCATTGGGGGAGTCTTACCCCTCTGCAGAGGTGCAGTCGGTGCATTCTAACGCCCCAGCCGACAGGGCGGAGTATGTAATGAATCTTGTTGTAATATGTTTTAATATTTATCTATTTTTATAAATAATATTTTTCTTTGGTGTAATAAATTTGGAAACTTGAATGTTTTTAGAGAACTTATGGTGCTGTTATAGTATGTGGCCTACCCAGTTTGAATGTGTCCTACCTCAGCAAGAGTATATTTATAGATATAAGTAGTAGGCAAGTTATTGAAATTAATTATTTTTCACATATATTCAATTTCAAGAAATGGAATTCAGTGAAAAGTTGCATATAATAATTAAGAATAATTAAAAAAGAATTTATCCATAATTTACATGAATCAGAGATCTATTTAATTCTAAAATATTCTAAAATTCTGAAATAGGGTTAGGGTTAGCAGTTATTATTATAACCTTATAATATGCTTTTTATGGTAGGCCACTATGAGAGAGACATGATAAGGTAGGCCACATTATAATGGTACTGAATTTATTAACATAAGCGCACCTGAAGCTCGCTCTTACCTCAAATTTCAGCTCACAACACAAAGCAAAAAATTGACCAAGTGACTGCTCGTAAATGTTTATAGAGAACTTATTAACATAAGCACACCTGAAGCTCGCTCTTACCTCAAATTTCAGCTCACAACACAAAGCAAAAAATTGACCAAGTGACTGCTCGTAAATTGGAAATCTTTGAAGTTACTATTGTACTTCTATATACTTCAGTACTTTTACATAAAACTTTTATGTTTTATAAATGATAAATAAAAAAAAACACATGAATACTGTTTTTAAACCCAATATTAAAATTTGTACCTTTTAATATACATTTGTTTTTCTACATATTTCAGTCTTTTGTATATTCACAGACAAAAAGATAGAGAATAGATTTAAAAACAAAAAAAACAATACAACAAAAACAATTGCAAAAAAAAAAAAATAGAAAAGAAAGATGACAGCTTTTAAGATTTCTCAAACTCATTATTTTGTATCCTCCTCCTTTGTTTTATGTCTGATCTTAATGGCCCCTAGGTGGCGCCAGTTGTACTGTGGGAAGATCCATTCTCCATAATTATGAGCTGAACATTTCCTTGGTGGCACCAGTAAAGAAGTAGTAAGTGTCACCAGGTTTAAATAATTTCTACCTGAGATGAAGAAGGGCGTGATCTTCTTATTGTTCATATTGTCATTAACTCTCTACTTAACAAACAATTGTTTCAATTGATTCAACTCTTATATTATAATGATTGTTTTGTTTCAATATAACAAAAAGAAAAGTGCATACATTGTTGTATTCAATATAATTTTCATTTATGTGAGTCAAAAGTTTTGCAATATTTTGGTAACATTAGGCATAATTAAACAACTCTGAGATTGTGAATTTAATAATGAAATTTATTGTGTACAGTGCTCAGGTGCACCACAACTCATCAAAGTCTCATGTCTAGTACACAGAATAATGTATTAGTGTCAGGAACATGAACAACGTACAGTAATAATATACATGTATGTGTGCGCGTGTGTGCATATGTGTGTGGATGGGGGTATCAGGTATAATGTTGGTGGACTACAGGAAGCAT
This sequence comes from Doryteuthis pealeii, assembly GCA_023376005.1. NCBI lineage: Eukaryota > Metazoa > Mollusca > Cephalopoda > Myopsida > Loliginidae > Doryteuthis > Doryteuthis pealeii. Next base: position 91,142,439 of record CM042158.1, on the reverse strand, counting down.
GGAGGCTTTGAAAGAAGCAGTGTTTCGGCAACCCCTTCCATGCCTCGGCAACTCTGAGCTTGAAAAAATGTTTCCAAAAGTCATGTGAGCTATGCTGTTTTCTGACTCCTTCTCCCAGATTAGTTACCTAACAAAGTCTGAAGAAAACCCAGTCTATCCTACTATTTACCAATAGTTGGGGGAGGGGACAGATGGATTCATGCCTTTTCCAAGAGTGTTAGTGAAACACAAACAACATTCAAGATTTTAACTTGGGTCATTGATTCCATTTCTTATGAGGATATCCTTTGCCTTAAATGCACCTCCACAAAACACATGTAATGGGGGAAGGGGGTTCAATCACCTCTTTCAAATCCTTCTTTTTTTGTAGGCTTATGCCAGACTAAGCTGGATTATAAAAAAAATGAAATAACTAGCATAGTGCTCATCAAAAATTACAATCTATATATTAATACTTGAGTTCCTTAATCACCTTGCAACACCCTCTGGTTAAAAATGATACCATCCAAATTATTCAAGATGAAATGCAAAAAGGTAAATCCTGATTATCAGGTGTTGCCTATCCACTGAATTCTTATTTCATACGAGTGTTGTCACCTCAGCTAAATAATGGGCCTTTCCGTTTTTATTATAAAATAAAAAAAGTGAAGACAAAAGACATGCTACACAAAAAATATACTAATAGATCTGGTTTGCATGCCCCAAGGAGGGTCAAAAACAGGAGTTTTCAAATTTCAAAAGAGGATACCCTAAGCTTTCAAAAAATACCAAATTTAGCTTAGTAACAATTTTTTCCTGGTCCACCTTCTTATCCACCTATATAACTGGATTGTTTTGCAATATTTTGGTAATGTGATGCACAATTCAGCAGCTCCAATTGCGTTTGCTGAGGTTGTAAAAAGGTGATAAACTGTAGCGTAATTATTATGGTCTATGGGGAATTTGGGGATTGAAAAGAAAATGATATTTAGATTTCTGGAGAAAGAGAAGAAAAAGAAATAAGAACAAAGGTTAAAGTTTAGAAGGGTAAACACTCAAAGGGGTGCCAGAAATTGACAGATGAATGACCCCGAAACTAAAGTTAAAAATAAAAATGGAAGTTCCGAGTTTTGACTGGAAGTGGAAGTTAGGTGACCCTCCCACCTCCGGGATGAGAAATGGAAGAAGAGAAAAAGCTGGTCTTTTTTTGACTGGGCCTTCGTGAGAAGCAGATGGAGCTTCCCAGGTTCCCCCGTATGGGTTTCGCATAGTAGTATCGAACATAATTTATGATAGAATAATTTAACCTTACCCCCTCTCTCTCTCTCTCTCTCTCTCTCTCCTTCTCTTAAGGGACCTAACTATCATTTAAGTCTTAAAAGGACTTAACTCTCAAAGCAATGATAGTTAAGTTTGTTTGTTCTTTTTCCAAGAAGAATTTTGTAAACAATGGCAGCCATCATTGATTCAAAGTAATTTTCACAGACAAAACAAAGCTTTTCAAATCCATTTTAATGCATGTTTTTAACTCCAAAATATCATAATGTTTTTTAATAACAATTAAGTTCCTTTCAAATAATACACAAATACAATTTTACGGTAGGAATTTAGTCACTTAAAGTTCAAGATTACCAAATTTAAGTGGTGTTTAGCAGGTCTGAATTCAGAGTTTTTCTACTAGACTGGTTGCTTAACTAAGGTTAATGAGCTCAATCTGCCTTACTATTTACCCATAGCTGGAGGGAGAATAGTTGAATGATTACCTTTCGAGGGTATTAGAGCTATATGAAATGCCAACAACCTCGTCCAGGATTTGAAAATTGTCTTGCCGTGTCCATTTACTACCACAATAACCATTACTCCATGGATTTATCACTTGTGATGGAGAACGACAACTGCCATATGCATTAAGGAAAAGAGCAAGACATTGTCGAATCTGCATCCTCCCAAATGCAAGAAAGTAAGACTTAGTCGTTGCATGGACACGAGGTTCGACTTGGTTACCTGGATGTTGGGGGCCTACCCGCGTCCACTCGAATGCAACAAAGTGAGATTTGGGTGTTGCACGGACGCAAGGTTTGGTTCAGGTGCCCGCATGTTGGGAGGCTACTTCCATAAGTAGCTGGAATCTAAGGAGAACGACAGAATCAGAGCGGTGCGTGCACCGGCAGAGACTAAACAACATAAGACTTTAGTTGAAACTAGTGAGAAAAGAAAAAAGGACAGTGACGAACTTAACCAGTTTGTGGCGGACTTGATTGTGGACCCCCCTAAACTCAGAATTTTTTTTTTATTCAACAAACCACTTTAAATACATAGCAAAATATAGCGATTTTTGTATCCTACCCAACTGTTGCAAATTTTGTCTCCTGAAAATTTTGATGTTTTACTTCCTTTTGTTTTTATTCATTTGCCTCTTGGATTTTTGAAATTGGATTTGGGATTCTGGATTTTTGAAATTTCATTCTTACTCTTTGGATTTGTGGACCTGGATTTGTAATGCAGACTTTTTTGTTCACTTTATTGTTGGCACACTTATTAACAGACACATAATCCTATAATTTTGTTCATGTATTTTGCTTGTCTCATCTATAATCAATGGATTCCTCGTTATGATATAGCCCATTTATTGAGACAATAAATGATAATGTTTGTATCCTACCTGACTGTTGAAAACAATTGCAAATTTTGTCTCCTGAAAAGTTGCATGTTTTACTTCCTTTTAGTTTTTATTCATTTGCTTCTTGGATTCTTGAAATTGAATTTGTGATCCTGGATTTCTTTTTGTTTTTACTTCATTCTTACTCTTAAAATTTGTGAACCTTGATTTGCAATGCGGACTTCTTTGTTCACCTTATTGTTGGCCCACTTATTAACAGACACACATTTCAAGAATTATTTATTTGACTCTCGTGATTCTTGATTTTTTGACTTCATTCTTTCCATTTGGATTTGTGAAATTAGATCTGCGATACAGACTTTTTTTTTGTTGGCCAACTTATTAACAGACACATAATGCTATAATTTTGTTCATGTATTTTGCTAGTCTCATCTATAATCAATGGTTTCTTCATTACAATATTGCCCACAAAGACCTTATTGAGACAATAAGGATATTTGCTTGGGATGAAGAATCAATCAATAATATCTTATTGAGAATTTCCTAATCAACATATTTCTTATTATTTTTCTGATTTTCTTTTACTTTGTGATCCTTTGTGAAGAGTAGTAGTACATTTCTTTCATTTGTTTTTCTCTTTTTAATTATTAATTTCCTCTATTCACTTTTTCTCTCATTTTGGTTTAGATTTGGTTTTTATAAACCGGGTCATCTCATCTTTGGGGGACAACATATTAGATTTCTTTTGTAAAATATAAAATATACCATCATGAGAATTCAGGGTAGTGGAGTTGGAACACAAAATCTTCAACTTCAAAACAAAAACAAAATATAGTAATTTTTGTATCCTCCATGATTGTCAGGATCAAGTGCAACTTTTGTCTCCTTAAAAAAAGCCATTTCTTTTTTAATAGCTGGCTGTGTGAGGTTGCTTTGTGTGGATTAAAAGTTGGGTTTTTATTTGCTTCTTGGACTCTTGATGTCGCACTTGTGATACTGTATTTTTTTAACTTTATTTCCCTTTGGATTTGTGAACCTGAATTTGCAATATAGACTTCTTTACTGACCTTATCGTTGGCCAACTTATTAACATACACATAATGCTATAATTTTGTTAATCTATTTTGCTAGTCTCATCTATAATCAATGGTTTCTTTACTACTAAATGACCCCTTTATTTTTTGCCTCTTGGATTTTGACGTTGGACTTTGTGATTATTGATTTATTTATTTATTTTTTTTTCATTCTTTCCCTTTGAATTTGCAAACATGGATTTGCAATATGAACGTCTTTACTTATTGTTGGCACATTTATTAACATACACATAATCCTATGATTTTTTAAATGTATTTTGCTAGTCTCATATATATAATCAATGGTTTCCTTGTTACAATATGACACATCATGATTTTGGACTTTTTTTACTTCATTTTTTCCCTTTGGATTTGTGAACCTGGATTTGCGATCCAGACTTTTTTGTTCACTTTATTGTTAGCACATTTATTAACAAACACAGAAAAATTATAAAAAAGATATTTGTTAGAATTAAAAATCACTGTTCACTTATTAATATTTTACTCATCAGATAATTTCAATCATTTGAACACCCACTCTGTTGGTGTGGCTTAGAGTATGCAGGGTATGACATTAATCAACTCGGTACTTCTATTACCTAAATAGTAAGTAATGGTTTGGTTTGTTTTACGGCATATCAACCTCAGTGGGTTATTTAATGCCAATAAAGTTTTGAAATAAAGTCATTCTTAATGGATACTCAATGTTTTTTATAAACACATTTTTCTATTTAACCCATAGATGGGACCCTAACGTGTACTACCACTACGGGCCTGAGTGGACCAGGGATGAAGGGGTGCTCCACATTCCTCAAACCTCCAGAACTGGAATCACACCATCAGATAGAGTTTAATGTCATTCCCAGGACATATAGACCCTCAGCCACCGCCTTCTAGCACCCATATGATAAAATGGGTTGGGGATGCCATAAGGGCAATAGGGTTGGAAAAATCATATTGGTGCTAGGGCTTGACATGACCAGCCAATTGATCAGAGGGGGCCTCTCCGACCACCCGTCTAGCCCAAGATAGGACCAAAGTGGAGTATTCCAAGTCATGGACTGCTCATCTACCTGGGTTCTATCCTTAAGCATCACGGGTCGCCACCCACAGTCAAAAGGTGGCCCCATTGGGGGAGTCTCACCCCTCTGCAGAGAAAATTCTGCAAGGTGGCCTATTGTCAGTTTCAGCCAAACAGTGAAAGACTATCACTTTTTTGCTTGCACTAGATCTGGGAAATTGTTTTTGTTGTTGAGGTGGACCGCTACACCTCCCATCAGCTCCCAGATGCTTTACTGTCCAGAACATATTACCCAAGTGGTGCTACACAGCTTGAATAACCTGATGCACTGAGTTAGTGAGAACTGGTATTGAACCAGGAACCTTGCGATTCCTAGGTGAATGTTCTACCAACTGAGCTATAACGCATTTTTAGAGATGGAATGCTAATATAAATATAACAAATTTTTAATTTACTTGTCAAGAACATAATCTTTATTTTATTATTTTATTTGTTTCTGTGTACAACTGTTTATGATTTGCAAACAGGATTAGACTTAATAATTGTCTTCTCAAGTGACACGATGAATGTGTCTGTCGACAGAATTTTTGAATGATCTTATGTCTTAACTCTTCACTCTCTTTTTCTTTTGCTTTTTCTTTCTTTTGTTATTGTTGCCTATTACTTTCTTTCTCTTTTTCTTTTTTTCATCCTATTATAATAGTTACCTATCTTTTTCTTTCTTTCTTTCTCTACTCTTCTTTTTCTTCTTTCTTTTGTAATAGTTGCCTACTATATCTTTCTTTCTTTTGTGTCAAACCCAGGACACCCCTTTTATGGAAATTTCTTACATTTCTTTAGGAGATGTGGTGAGCTGGAAGTTAATGCTTTGAAAGCAGAAATAAAATGACAAAAATAAGAAGTCTGCGCATAGGATCAGCGCAGGTAGAAAAAAAAAATAGAAATATTAAAAATGATAATTTTCAACCAATCAGAAGGGTTCACACCTAAAAAAAGAAGTTTTATAAAAAGACCAATTTTGATCCTAGGGAGTCCTTTAAAAGCGAAGGTTTTCAACGAACAGTTCAGAAGACAAACTTATGCCTGAATATTCCATGTCGCTTGACTCCTAAATATTTGCCTACCACTGAAGGTATTACAAGCTATATCTTTCTCTCTCTACAAGTTACTTCACTGCTGATATATTGAGTATTACCCTTTCTTTCTCATTTGGAATTAACTCAGCACTTTCTTTTTCTAATTACATAAACTTTTAAAAAAGTATATTCTGCAGGACTTGGATCAGTATTTTTGACTACTGTAATCTATTGGTTTTAATACACATATTACTTGTTGAATTTATGAGTTATTTGTTTTTCTGTCTTAATATATGTGACCTTATGGTGTGTTTGTTATAATTACCAATATATATATATATATATATATATATATTCTTAATGGATAATACAATTTTTTTATAAATACATTTTTCTATTTAACCCATAGATGGGACCCTAACAGGTACTACCACTCCGGGTCAGAGTGGACCAGGGAGCAATGGTGATGAAGGGGTGCTCCACATTCCCCAAAACCTCCAAAACTGGAACTTCACCATCAGATAGAGTTTAACGTCATTCCCAGGACATGTAGACCCGCAGTCACCGCCTTCTAGCACCCATATGATAAAAAGGGGTTGGGGCTTGCCATAAGGGCAATAGAGTTGGGAATCCTCTTATTTGAGACTTTCTTTGGACCATGTGACCTTAAGGCACCCCTTTTGCGATTACGACTCGTAGGGACACTTTTCTCATTTACACCATAAAAATCCGGTTGTTGTTAGGGTTAGGGGTTAGTTTTATAATTAAAATAAAAACTCTAAGAGTCGTCTGTAAACAATTAACCGGATTTTGACGGTGTAAATGGAAAAAATGTCCCCACGAATTGAAATCGCAAAAGGGTCATATGGTCCCTTTCTTTCTGAATCTTCCCCAAAACCAGATATATGTTTTATTCCAATATCTTGTGTATATAAAACTCCCCCCTTGAGAGCCTTCCTCTTCGCTACAACCTTGAACTTTTTAAGTCCAGGGTTAATAAGTATCTTGCCCTGTTTTAGTATTTACCTAACCTCTCAGCCACAGACAGGATATGGCACAAGGTTGTTTTTTTTAGGTGGAGGCCCGCCTGTGCACATAAGCATGGTTGAGGGCAGTGCTAAAGACTGCCTGGTCTCTGTCAGTATTCCATCTCCTTTGGAGGTCACCCCAGGCATCAGACAATAAACCTGACCCCATCTCTTTTAGAAGAGAGGTAGGTACTGCCTGGGGTAGGGACAGCCTCCTGATGCCAAGCTTTTCAGTATATAAGCAGGGACTGAAGTTCATGCCTATTACCTGGTATGAGTTTGTATTTCTGCTTTGTTGTCCTTTTGTTATATACATGTTGTCATCTTTTTGGTAATCTTTAACTATTTCCTCATAAATTCCATAAACTTTACAGTCAACCTTCATATACATATACATGTATGTATATATAGTAGAAAGATATAGATAGCGAACCTACCTAAGTTTCATCAAAAAAGGATCATCAGGGTTAAGTAAGTTGAGTAATGAATTAATTAAGAAATTCATTGTATATATATATATATATATATATATATATATATATATATATATATATATATATATATATATATATATATATATAATAGGGCCGGGTTAGCTCAGTCGGCAGAGCGTTCGGCTAGAAACCACAAGGTTCCTAGTTCGATACCCGCCCTTGCCAACTCAGCGTTATGAGTAGCACAGAGATCTGTGTGGTAAAGTAAGGAGCTGATGGTAGGTGTGGCGCTCCACCTCAGATGCTAAAATAATCTCCATGGTCTAGCGCTAGTGAAAAGAGGATAGACTCCCTCGCTGCATGGTTGATACCGACATTAGGCCGCCCCGACGACTTTACTTACTTATATATATATATATATATATATATATATATATATATATGTATGTATATAAAAGTTTTTTGTAGGTACAGAATTTTATCAAAGAGCGAAAAAGCGTATACATTGTAAAAATATTGAATTTCTAAAAAAGAAAAGCTAGGGAACCCTTATGTCTTAATTTTATTTTATTTTTTTCGGTCAATCTCTTCAGAGAAATTCACTTGATAAATACCATAAAATAAACTGAACCCTCATTTTATGTCCGTGTTTTTGCAATACTAAATATATTTTCTTTATTTGTTAAAGAATAAAGAAAATATATTTAGTATTGTAAAATAATGGGTGCAAGAAAAATAAAACATTTATTGCAAAAACACGGACATAAAATGAGGGTTCAGTTTATTTTATGGTAGGAATTTTCGAGGAAAAATTTAAGGATTACCATCTTTTTTTTTAACTCTTTGCCTATAGTAGCCAACTGACCTCGCTTGACTATTAAAAAATGAATAGGATAATTAGCTGGTTCTGAAAGCTAGCATCTTGGCATTTAATGTTTAACGTTTTTCCTTTTTTTTCCTATTCAGGAAAACTATTAAAAAAAGTATATATATATATTATATATTAAATTTTTACTTGAAGGCACTTACAACACATGTATCGCATAAAATTCGATACTTTTTCTTATAGAAAATGAACTTTTTTTTTTTTTTTTTCTTTTGACAAGTGTAATCCCGGCAAAGGATGGCTCGGTGTGTAGAATACCGTACAGACTGTTTCGACTTTATTAAGTCTCATCAGCGGTATATACTAACGATTTCCCTCCGACAGAAATCGAAACCGGGACTTCAGCAGACACAGTGAAACACTAGTGAAACACTTTATCGCCTCGGCCACAGTACACAGCTGACCATCCTAGCGAAATTAAGCTTGTCAAATGATACTACACGCCTCTACCATAATAGGTAAGGGGGCGTTATTGAGAGAATAATAACAACAAACAGACCGTATGCCCTTCGGCGAAGTGAATAAGATTTTTGGATGTTTGTTTATTTAGAAACGTTGCTGAATAAAGTATATATTAAATTTTTACTTGAAGGCACTTACAATGCATGTATCACATAAAATTCGATCCTTTGCCGGGATTACACTTGTCAAAAAAAAAAAAAAAAAAAAAAAAAGTTCATTTTCTATAAGAAATAGTATCGAATTTTATGCGATACATGCGTTATAAGTGCCTTCAAGTAAAAATTTAATATATACTTTATTCAGCAACGTTTCTAAATAAACAAACATCCAAAAATCTTATATATATATATATATATATATATATATATATATATAGTTAAGGTAGCCTGGATATGAAATCAATAGCACCTGGTTACTGACAGTTTCTCACTTATTCGATCTTCAGATTTGGTCTGGAGATTGCATAGGCAAGAAACTGTCAGGGACCAGGCGCTGCTAACTTAAGTTAGATATAAATGCTCTATATATCTATTATATCGACGACATTCTGTTTATATACCCACTTAATCATAACATAACACAAATAATAAACCGTTTAAATAAAATTGAACCAACTATTAATTTCACACATGAATTAGAATATAAAAACACTTTACCTTTCCTAGATGTATTATTAATAAATAACAACAATCACTTAGAATTTAAAGTCTACCACAAACCCACCAATAAAAATGCTCTATCTATTCATAGTTTTAAAAACAATATTTTTCTTGAATTGATGCAAAAAAAAGAAGTATTTTCTGATTCAATTGGTCTGTTTTTATTCACTTAAAAATTTAATAGTGAATTTGAAATGTCTGGAAGGTGCCATGTTGAAATTAATATTTTAACCGTAGATCAAACTTTATCTAATCTAACTAAAAATGTAAGTTTAAAATGTGCAATTTTACGCAACATATTTTCCTAGATTTTTATATGTTTAAAAAATTATTACGAACAATTGATAATTTTCGTGAATGGATCAACAAAGAGACTAAAAAAGTTATCTCCCCTGATAACCCGGATTGATGAAATGTACAGTATAATTTTACAATATGGGCTACCATAGATTTTCATTTATTTACAGACAAAAATCTTGTTCCTTCCTTTTGATTTTTATGTATTTATCTCCTTTACACCCCAATTTTTGGACACACACACACACTTTATATATATATATATATATATATATATATATATATATATATATATATAGAGAGAGAGAGAGAGAGAGAGAGAGAGAGAGAGGCACATGGTTTAATGGTTAGAATCATAGGAAATGGGCTTGTCGATCTGAGTTCAAATTCAGGACAAAGTTGTTTATATTTCACATAGCGCTAATACCATTAGGAAAGGTATGAATCCAACTATTCTCCCCCCAGCTATGGGTAAATAGTAGGACAGACTGAGCTCTTTAACCTTATTTAGGCAACCAGTCTAGGAGAAGGAAAATTCTGAATTCAAATCTGTTAAACTTTCCTTAATAAATTGATCTTGTGTCACGTGGAGGTGTGTGTGTGTATATATATATATATATATATATGCTGCTCGCGTGGAGATATATATATATGGAAGTGCGTGGTGTAATAGTTAAAGTCATGGGAAAATGGACTCGTTGCCCCGAGTTCAAATCCTGGATGTGGTAATTGCATTTCACATAGTGCTAATACCCTTGGGAAAGGTATGAATCCTACTCTCCTCCAGCTATGGATAAATAGTAGGGCTGACTGGGCTCTTTAACCTTGGTTAGGCAACCGTCTAGGAGAAGGAAAACTCTGAATTCAAACCTGTTGAACTCCGCTTAAAAATTGACCTTGTGTCCCATCCTGCTCATGCGTAGGTATGTATATATATATATATATATATATATTATATATATATATATATATTTACCACACACACACACACACACACACATATGTGAGAATGGGAAATGAATCCAACAATATGAGGAAAAAATGAGTAAAGAAAAGAAATGTAGATGGATAAAAATGAATTTTATTGATATCACTTACACATGTGTTTCAGTCTGTTTATCAAAATGTAAAAATACTACTCTGATGAAGGTCGGCAAAATCTGTGTACGGAACATTTTATGCATTTTTCCTATTATTATCATCATCATTTCAACTCCATCTGATTATTTTAATAATAATAATAATAATAATGTAAATCCGTATACATTTTGATAAACAGACCGAAACACATGTGTAAGTGATATCGATTAAAAGTGATATCGATAAAATTCATCTTTATCCATCTACATTTCTTTTCTTTACTCATTTTTTCCTCATATATATATATAAGTCAAGATACCACTGTACGTTTTAATATTCAACACAACAGGAGGCAAAATTTTCTCCGTTCAAAGTGACTAAAATTGTAAATAAAAAAAATATTTTTTGTTGGGTTAGAAATTTGTGGTCACAGAGTTTTTATCTGATCAAATATTCCATTAGCAGACCATCCTTGCAAATGGCAGAAAAAGATTTCCTTGATAGAATTCTTGTAATCTGATCAATAGTTAAGTGCAGCATCTTTCTTAGAAGATACTTTTGATGAATGCTAACATTCTCAGTGAATATCTGTCATGAGTGACCTCTGTGTTTGATATGATTGCTGGCTATTTTCTCCCCTTCCTGTACCACTCCACCATTCACAAACAGAGAACGTCTGTCTTCAAGGAAAAACAGACAAATTGGGTTTACTCAAAATGGCCGCATTTAGTATTTAAGTAATGATAATATTGTTATTAATAATATTGATATAAATAAGTAAGAGTCCTCGTTTAAACTGGGCCACTACTGTAAAGTAGTACTTTTAATATAAATAGGATTTAATTAAAATAATATGGTTACCCAGGGGCAGAGGTGGTTTAAAAAAAAAAAAAAAAAAAGAAAAAGGCATATAATCACCCTCCGGTATTCAGTGGATTTTTTCAATCCCTCTCTAACTATCTCATTACACCTCTGTCCCTTGCTTTACCCCCTCTACACTCATCCTCCTGCCTCTACACTCATCTCCTTCTTACTCTTACTCTTCCCTCCTCTTTATTTCCTCCTTCCTATTTTTTTGTGATGTCATACCTCTCACAGGAGTCAAGGGGTCACATTTTTAGGTACCCGAGATGTAATCCCAATCAGAACTCATTCTATTCACATAAACTGCAATCATTATTGTAATCCGAGTCCTTCTGTTCAATTATAATGAACTATCAGTTACTAACGGCAGTTATAGGGGCGGCTTAGCTCAGTCGGTAAGTGTCCGGCTGGGAACTGCGAGGTTCCTAGTTCGATTCCGGCCCTCGCCAACTCAGCATATGAGGATATGTGTGATAAAGTGAGGAGCTGATGGTAGGTGTGTCGCTCCGCCTCAGATACCAAAACAATCTCCTTGGTTTAATGCTAGTGAAAAGGGGCTACTTCATTGATTTGTTTGTTTGTTTTGTGGCATATCAACCTCAGTGGGTCATTTAATGCCGATAAAGTTTTGAAATAAATCAATTCTTAATGGATAATACAATTTTTTTATAAATACATTTTTCTATTTAACCCATAGATGGGACCCTAACAGGTACTACCACTCCGGGTCAGAGTGGTCCAGGGAGCAATGGTGATGAAGGGGTGCTCCACATTCCCCAAACCTCCAAAACTGGAACCTCACCATCAGATAGAGTTTAACGTCATTCCCAGGACGTGTAGACCCGCAGCCACTGCCTTCTAGCACCCATATGATAAAAAGGGGTTGGGGCTTGCCATAAGGGCAATAGGGTTGGGAAAATCATATAGGTGCTGGGGCTTGACGTGACCAGCTACTTCATTGAGTGAGAAGAATAAGATGATCCATGAAGATGTTGGGTTCTCGCTGTCTGGCTGATACCGACTTTAGGCCTCCCCGACGAATTTACTTTTTTTTTTATCAGTTACTAACCAACGGCTTACAGTAGAATTGTGTGAGCAGCTTAAAGTAAGCAAAGAGTTAAGATCCTTCAACTTTAAAAAAATGAAAATAATAAGCACACTATAAGCGATTAGTAGGTAGTTGTCCGAAAAAGGTCAAAATATATGTTTATAGTGATAATATTTGCATCATTAATCTTTGACCAATCATTTCTTTATCTTCAATTAATTTTTGTGAAAATGTTTCAGGTCAAATACACTTTGATTGTTTAGATAGTTCTGAGATAAACAATTTTCAGCTAAATCAAAATTAACGAACCTAAATTCCACCATTGTATGTCACCCCACCAAAAGAAAAAAAATTCTGAGATAAACAATTTTCAGCTAAATCAAAATTAACGGACCTAAATTCCACCATTGTATGTCACCCCGCCAAAAGAAAAAAAATTCTGAGATAAACAATTTTCAGCTAAATCAAAATTAACGGACCTAAATTCCACCATTGTATGTCACCCCGCCAAAAGAAAAAAATATTCTGAGATAAACAATTTTCAGCTAAATCAAAATTAACGGACCTAAATTCTACCATTGTATATCACCCCGCCAAAAGAAAAAAAATGCTGAGATAAACAATTTTCAGCTAAATCAAAATTAACGGACCTAAATTCCACCATTGTATGTCACCCCGCCAAAAGAAAAAAAATTCTGAGATAAACAATTTTCAGTTAAATCAAAATTAACGGACCTAAATTCCACCATTGTATGTCACCCCGCCAAAAGAAAAAAAATTCTGAGATAAACAATTTTCAGTTAAATCAAAATTAACGGACCTAAATTCCACCATTGTATGTCACCCCTCCAAAAGAAAAAAAATTCTGAGATAAACAATTTTCAGTTAAATCAAAATTAACAGACCTAAATTCCACCATTGTATGTCACCCGCCAAAAGAAAAAAATTCTGAGATAAACAATTTTCTGTTAAATCAAAATTAACGGACCTAAATTCCACCATTGTATGTCACCCCGCCAAAAGAAAAAAAATTCTGAGATAAACAATTTTCAGTTAAATCAAAATTAACGGACCTAAATTCCACCATTGTATGTCACCCCCGCCAAAAGAAAAAAAATTCTGAAATAAACAATTTTCAGTTAAATCAAAATTAACGGACCTAAATTCCACCATTGTATGTCACCCCTCCAAAAGAAAAAAAATTCTGAGATAAACAATTTTCAGTTAAATCAAAATTAACGGACCTAAATTCCACCATTGTATGTCACCCCTCCAAAAGAAAAAAAATTCTGAAATAAACAATTTTCAGTTAAATCAAAATTAACGGACCTAAATTCCACCATGGTATGTCACCCCGCCAAAAGAAAAAAAAAAACTAAATATCATGGAATTAACCAAATTTAATGAAATTTTCAGTGTTGATAGATTAATGAATAAAAGATATAATGCAGCAGTTATTTTATTTAAAAACTTTTACATTTTTTTCAGATCAGTTAACTTTGTACCACATATCTTTGAGAATCTGTGTTACGCTTCAAAGATATGTGGTTCCAAGTTAACTTTTATGAAAAAAATTAAAATCATAAATTGTCACTTATTTCAACCTTACATATAAATTTTTTTTCTATCAATGTCTTAATTATAACAATGAAATAAATTACATTAAAGAGAATGCATGAGCTTGTATCTATGAGGTAAACTGGGGAGCTAATACTAGGTGTGGCACTCCACCTCAGATGTAAAAACAATCTCCCTAGTCTAGAGATAGTGAAAAGAGGATAGACTCCCTTGCAGTCCATCTGATACTGATAACTCCACCTAGTTTACTTTACAAAAAGAGCTTATCTTTACAAGAGAAAAAAAAAAACTGGCAAAAATGAGTCATTTTGCCGGATACAAATTTTGATTCATAAAATTGCCCAGTTTTAAAGACTGTAAAAAAATATTATTTCTCTGAATTTTATAGATGAGGCTTGATAATTTGTATTATGTAGATTATTTGGACTATTGTCTACATCTTTATTGTTATCTACACTATTTCTCTGAATTTTTTAGCTTGATAATTGATGAGGCTTGATAATTTGTATTATTTGTATTATTCCGACTATTGTCCTCATCTTTATTGTTATCTATTTTCATATTGTTCGAGAAGGCTCCCGAGTCTGACAAGAAATACCTGAAGAAGGCCGGAGGGCATATCAGCCGAAACATTGTACTGATAACAATAAAGATGAGGACAATAGTCCAAATAATACAAGTAATTTTTATGTGTGATTTAAAAAAAAAAAAAAAGTCCATCCTTTTCATAATACAGCAAAAATTACAAATATATTTACCAACCCCTCCGCATGAGCAGGACGTGACACAAGGTCAATTTCTTAAGTGGAGTTCAATAGTTGGAATTCAGAGTTTTCCTTCTCCTAGACCGGTTGCCTAACCAAGGTTAAAGAGCCCAGTCTGCCCTACTATTTACTCATAGCTGGAGGGAGAGTAGGATTCATACCTTTCCCAAGGATATTAGAGCTAAATGAAATGCAATTACCACGTCCAGGATTTGAACTCGGGGTGACGGGTCCATTTCCCATTACACCATGTGCTTCCTACAAAAAATTCCCAGCGAAAATTACATAAGTTTAATTCATTTTTTTCTAAATTTTGTTGAATTTTAATTCATTCGTGGGTGTGGGGTAAAAACACATGAAATTTTGGCCATCTATCTATACATATATAAAGGGCAGGAAGCGCGTGGTGTAATGGTTAAAGTCATGGGAAATGGACTCGTCGCCCCGAGTTCAAATCCTGGACGTGGTAATTGCATTTTACTTAGTGCTAATACCCTTGGGAAAGGTATGAATCCTACTCTCCCTCCAGCTATGGGTAAATAGCAGGGCAGACTGGGCTCTTTAACTATGGCTAGGTAACCAGTCTAGGAGAAGGAAAACTCTGAATTCAAACCTGTTGAACTCCGCTTAAGAAATTGACCTTGTGTCACATCCTGCTCGTGTGGAGGGGTTGGTAAATATAT
Source organism: Doryteuthis pealeii (assembly GCA_023376005.1). Lineage (NCBI taxonomy): Eukaryota > Metazoa > Mollusca > Cephalopoda > Myopsida > Loliginidae > Doryteuthis > Doryteuthis pealeii. Next base: position 91,126,887 of record CM042158.1, on the reverse strand, counting down.
ATATATATATATATATAAAGGGCAGTTGATTGAATCTGTATGTCCAGAGGAAACTTCCAAAATAAAATAATTAACGACAAAGTAAATATATATACACATTAAATATCACCAGGGCTTGGTTTTTGAGCAAAAATAATGAAGATTTGATTTATATTTGGGAAGATATTTAAAAATTCAAATTTGAAAAGTAACAGAAGGAAAAGTCATTACATGTTATTTTTTTTATCTTTTTTTTTGTATGTTGTTTTTTTTTTCGCTTTGAAATATAATATTGATTGATTGAATTAATTGCATCATTTATATATATATATATATATATATATATATACTTTGGTGTGGTACCAAGTTTCTTGGTACAAGGTGATTCTAGGCTGGTCCTATTCTCTAGCAGTAGTTTGTTGTAGAGTTCAGGTTCCGTATGAGAGCTCAATGTTTAACTATTGTAAACAGAGCAAAGTTATTTGTGAATAAAAAGGCCTTAAATACCATGGGTATCAAGTGGAAATGGTCCATAACCACGATACCCATGGTATTTAAGGCCTTTTTATTCACGAATATATATATATATATATATATATATATTTTAAATTGTAAATCATTAAATGGAAATTTCTTACTATATTGTTATATATTTCCATGGGGATTTTTATGGGGGCAGCCAGCGAGGATCTCACTTGCGATAAGTAATAATGGATCTGCAAGACTACCTTTTAAAAAATTCCCCTTCACCCAGGTGACGCCGGGTAGCCATTTCTAGTGTCTATATAAATAGATTTGAAAATTGGTCTAAAATAACTGAGTTATATAATTTGAAGCCAACAATATTTTTTCTTTTTCTTTTTTTTTTTTTTTTCAAGATTGTGGATATAAACAGAATCCAATATGGCTCCCCTTTCCTGTTGATAAACTTCATATCTTTATCTTCTCCTGATATGACAATCTGTTTCTTTCCTCGGAATAAATATCGTATCCTTTACTCATAGAATCGGATCTGAATTTCCTTCCTTTTTCCAAAAATGGAATTCCTGTTTATCTCTAAACATTAAGCTGTTAAGTTTGCCCGACAAATGCAAACTGGGTATTTCGGATCTGGGTTTGTTTAAAACAATCTAAAAGGTTTGCATTCTTCGTTATGTAACAGGAGAAAACAGGAAAGGCAGGTCCCTTGGGATGTTTACAATAGTTGGATTGAAAGAAAGAGATAAAAGTATTAGTCATTTTGTACACCTGCTACTTCAAATATTGTACTATCAGCATCACGAGAAGATACTGAAAGCTTTTAACCCTTTTGCCGACACAGTTTCCAATTTCTGGTAGCTTCCAGTTTAGCTCAGTCATTAGAGCATCTGCTAATGAGGTTTTAATGAACTTCCCCTCCCACTCATTAAAATAAGGTTGTAGAGTATTAGATATTTTGGACCATATGACCTTTAGGCACCCCTTTTTGATCTCGATTAAGAAAGGACATGTTTTTCATTTACACCGTTAATATCAGAGCCATAAGGTTCTGAGTTCGATATCAACCCTCGCCAACTCAGCACATGAGTAGCATGGATTGGATCTGTGCAATAAAGTGGGGAATTAATGGTAGGTGAAGTGCTGAACCTCAGATGCAAAACCAATCTCCCTGGTCTCGCACCAGTGAGAAAGGGATAGATTCCCTCGATGTCTGGCTGATACCAACAGTAGGCCACTTAAGAAATTGACACAAGGTCAATTTCTTAAGTGGAGTTTAACAGGTTTGAATTCAGAGTTTTTCTTCTAGACCGGTTGCCTAACCAAGGTTAAAGAGCCCAGTCTGCCCTACTATTTATCCATAGCTGGAGGGAGAGTAGGATTCATACCTTTCCCAAGGGTATTAGTGCTAAGTGAAATGCAATTACCACATGTAAATATATATATATAAGTATGGACATATAACAAGATCATTAGGTTGGACAAAAAATATTCTGTAAGGCACAGTGATGGTATGAAGAAGCAGACAGAAGATGTGGAAAGATAACACCGAGGAATGCACCGAAAAGCATCTTTTAACACTGCAATATCTCAAATAGGTCAATTTGACCCATAAATAGAACCCTAACTAATTACAGCCATGTCATTTAAGAGCAGACCTGGATCTATTGGCAATGAAGGGGTCACTCCAAACTCCCTTAATCTTTCCTTTTTCCTGTTGATAAACATCATATCTTTATCTCCTCCTGATATTGACTCTTGTCACTGGCCAAAATTCACAGCTTATCACCAACTAAAATTCATTCCAAGTACAGCACGTGTGCATGTGAGTGTGTGTGTGTGTGGGAGTGTGTGTGGGAGTGTGTGAGTGTGTGTGTTGGACGAGATTATAACACAGCTTTAAACTTTTTCTCTGATCTTTTGGTAATCTGAACATTAGCTACATAAATGAGAGTAACCTCCCCTTGTTTCTTTCATTTTGAGGAAGCTTTGGTTGACCATTTTCATTTCACTGTAAGTCTACACTGAAAATACGATTTTGTTCAAATCAATGCAATGGCATTTTTTAACAGGAAAATATCATAAAATGTGTTTTTAATTGTGCTTGTACATTATTTGAAATGAACTTAATTGTTGTTAAGAACACATTTTATGATATTTTTGTATTAAAACATGCAGTTGTATTGATTCGAACAAATTCATATTTTCAGTGTAGATTTACGGTGAAATAAAAATGGCCAACCATGTTCACTTTCAGACTAATACCTTTGGGAAAGGTATAAACCCTCTCACACACCAGCTATGGGTTAGATAGTACCACTACTGTTCTTCTACAAGGATGGCTTTGGCAATAAACAAAGACCCCAAACGATAACTACAACTAATATTTCACTGACCAAATTGAGGTCAATTGGTTGGTGATTAGGATTGAACTTTATTTGGTGACAAACAGTGAATACAACATGTCACTCTTGGCACGTGTACAACCTGTAATAAGAAAGTTTGCTCAATACATACTGTTATATGAGGAAGTAAGGAAGAGTGTGGTATAATGGTTAAAGTCATGGGAAATGGACTCTTCGCCCCGAGTTCAAATCCTGGATGTGGTAATTGCATTTCACTTTGCGCTAATACCCTTGGGAAAGGTATGAATCCTACTCTCCCTCCAGCTATGGATAAATAGTAGGGCAGACTGGGCTCTTTAACCTTGGTTAGGCAACCAGTCTAGGAGAAAGAAAACTCTGAATTGAAACCTGTTGAACTCCGCTTAAAAAAATTGACCTTGTGTCACATCCTGCTCGTGCAGAGGGGTTGGTAAATATATGAGGAAGTAAGAGATTGGGTAAAATCCGACAAAATATGATTAAAAGTTGAGGAACAAAAGTGGATAAAACACAAACAATTTCAATCAATTAATATTTTGCTTCTGTGTATTTATGAGGTTTCATAGACAGTTCAAGCTGATACCAATAATAGGTCACTCTGCAGACAATATCCTCCATCCCTCACCATTTTGACCCTAATTGAAGCCCCTCTGCCAACCTAACGCAGGAGTAGCACAGCTTGGTTTGGTTTGGTTGGGTTTTAGGGCATGTCAACCCCTTGGGTTATTTTATGCCGAATACTTCTATTGGTAATTTGGTATTCAAAAATGTTTAATGCCGACAAAGTTTTGAAATAATTTCATTTTTAATGGATAATACAATTTTGTTTATAAACTCATGTTTTTCTATTTAACCCATATATGGGATCCTAACAGGTACTACCGATCCGGATCAGAGTGGACCAGGGAGCAATGGTGATGAAGGGGTGCTCCACATTCCCCAAACCTCCAAAACTGGAACCTCACCATCAGATAGAGTTTAACGTCATTCCCAGGACATGTAGACCCGCAGCCACCGCCTTCTAGCACCCATATGATAAAAAGGGTTGGGGATTGCCATAACGGCAATAGGGTTGGGGCAATCATATAGGTGCTAGGGCTTGACGTGACCAGCCAATTGATCGGAGGGGGCCTCTCCAACCGCCCGTCTAGCCAAAGATAGGGCCATAATGGCAATAGGGTTAGGGCAATCATATAGGTGCTAGGGCTTGACGTGACCAGCCGATTGATCGGAGAGGGCCTCTCCGACCGCCAAAGATAGTATTGCAACTCATGCTCATCCACCTGAGCACAGCTTGTGTAATCTGATTTGTGCAGTAAAGCATACTACTACACTCCATGATGATATCAAACCCTACCTCCTCACTATTTTGACCTTAATTTTTTTATTTTTTTTAGATGAAATTAGTCACATTTTTCTTAATTAAGTATGTCTCCTCAAATGGTGTGCATTTTTTGCATGAGCACAAACTAAACAATCTCCTTGGTCTAGCACTATTGAAAAGGGGATAGACTTCCTCGCTGTCTGGCTGATACCGACTTTAGGCTACCCTGTTGACTTTACTTACTTTACTTAAATATGTCTGCTCAACTGGTGTGCATTTTTTGGTACAAACCCGAACTTGCCAATATTACATTATTCAACCTTTAACGGGTACATCAGCCTATCATCAAACAGATGGTTTTTGCAAACACAGGAGAGGGATCTATTTTTTGTTTTTTTTTGTTTTTGTTTTTAGCGTTAGTGAAAAGTGGGTAGACTCCTTCGTTGTTTGGCTGATACTGACAATAGGCCACTCTGCAGACTTTACTACTATTCTCCATGACGATAACCTCCACCCACTCAACACTTTAATTTTTTACCCTAATTTTTTTTTTTTTTTTTTTAAATAAAATTAGTCACATTATACTTGAGAAATTGTGTCTGCTCAATTGGTGTGCATTTTTCTGCACAAACCCAAACTTCCCAATATTACGTTATTCAACTTTTAACGGGTACATTAGCCTATCAACAAACAGATGGTTTTTGCAAACACAGGAGAGAGATCTTTTTTAGTTTTTTCTTTTTTCCTTCCTAACTGTAGGCTTACATTTTTGGGCACAATATCTCTTCCCTCTAAATATAGAATATGTCCTTTTTCTGTAAGACTGGAATGTGTGTCACATGTAAGCACCTCCTATTTCACTGGCTCACCAGCCAGTCAGTGACGCCGCCAGTTTAATGGCGTTGGCTAATGTTTCCTTTCCAAGCAAGAGTGCCTGTTGACAAATGGAGGAAATTAAAGTAATGTCTACCACCTACAACTTAACGGACTGTACTTAAGGGCCTCACATCCTGCATTTCATGGGCTTTCCACGTTAACAAACTCACTGTCAACAGGAATTGAGATATGTACTGAAAAACTGCTGACAGAGTAATACCAAAATGTGAGAAAAAGTAAAATGAATAAATAGATTATGATAATAGAAATACAAAAGCAATACAAGAACAGGCAAGACTGTGTGGGGAAGGTGATCCACAGGGAATTGTGCAAGAGACTGAAATATCAATATTCTGTGCTGATAGGCTGGGTAACTTGACAGATAGTTTAACCAAGACATTTTATCTGAACATCACATGCATTAAGAACCTCTGGGTAGATAATTGAGATTAGGGAAAAGTACGTTTACAAAGCAAATTAATTTTTTAAAAATAAATACGTCAGGACAAACCATTAAAATCATTTTGTAAGATTTCTAAGAAAGGAAATGTTTGATCTAATTTAAGCTAAAGAAAATTAAAGAAAAGAAATAGATAAAGGTCAATCTTGTTAATTAAACTGGTAATTGATCAATTTTAATGGCATATCAACCCATCTAGGCTTATTTTATGCCTAGAGATTATAGAATCAAATTGTATGTTTATATCTACAATTTTTGTTTCCGTTTTTTTTTTTGACCAGTGGTGGGATTTATAGAATACAATTCTATATTTTACATCAAAATAGTAATAAATACGCATACACATTTCTTTTCCCAAACTTAAGGAAAAGAAATTAAAACACAACACAATCCTTTTCCCAAACTTAATGAAAAGAGATTAAAGCAAACACACGAACACAAATCCTTTTCCTAAATTTAAGGAAAAGTGATTAAAATAAATGTTTACACAAAAATCAAAATCGATTGGCTAGGTTAGCATTGCTCTCAACTGCGTTTGCGCCAAAAATTAATTACTTTTCGATCCTATCTTCTAATTATAAAAAACGGAGAAGAAATCAACGAACAAACAGACTTCATCTCACGTTCAAACCAGACACATCCGACGACCACAAACAAACACACAGATCTCGTCTCGCTACCAGATAGAACAACCACCAAGAAACAGGTGTTCGAACGAACTATTCCACTGCCTCAACACAATTACTACTACTACCATTATTCTTACCACTTCGTTCTACCTACATCAAGAATCCGTTTTCAGCAGGTCATATATACAAACTTGATTCTCATTTCTGTCCATATCTAAACGAACTTTTCCAAACTTAACATACAAACTTTTACATTTTACATTACACATATCATATCTACACTATTCCTTTTGAACATTTCACATATTGTTGTAAATTTATTCTCTGAATAAATTTATTTGTTATTTTATAATCATATGAATTTGTTTTATCATTTCTCCGTATTTTCTACTTAAACTGTGTCATATTTTATTCGTCATTCCTAATATTAGTGAAAACACATTCTCATAATCCTCTACAGATTCAAAAATTTATAGGACAGATTATTTCACCACAGGTCCCATTAACAACAGATTTTCTCTCTGGCAAGGTCTCTAGTAAAAGGTTGACACCTGATTTAAACTAGCAACTGGTTTTAGAACTATTGAAATTCCAAGAATAAGTTCTTAAAAACTAGTGCAAACCAGATGAATCCCATCACTGGATGGGACCCTAACAGGTACTAACACTCCAGGTCAGAGTGGACCTGGGAGTAATAGCATGAAGAGGGAACTCTACACTCCACCAATCTCCAGAACAGGAACTCACCATCAGATGCAGTTTAGTGTCATACTCAGGACACCTATTTTGGGGAGGGGGAACAAGTGCAAACCAGCTGAATCCCATCACTGGATGGGACCCTAACAGGTACTAACACTCCAGGTCAGAGTGGACCTGGGAGTAATAGCAATGAAGAGGGAACTCTACACTCCACCAATCTCCAGAACAGGAACCTCACCATCAGATGCAGTTTAGTGTCATACTCAGGATACCCATTTTGGGGAGGGGGAACAAGTGTAAACCAGCTGAATCAATCACTGGATGGGACCTAACAGGTACTAACATTCCAGGTCAGAGTGGACCTGGGAGTAATAGCAATGAAGAGGGAACTCTACACTCCACCAATCTCCAGAACAGGAACCTCACCATCAGATGCAGTTTAGTGTCATACTCAGGACACCTATTTTGGGGAGGGGGAACAAGTGCAAACCAGCTGAATCCCATCACTGGATGGGACCTAACAGGTACTAACTCCAGGTCAGAGTGGACCTGGGAATAATAGCAATGGAACCTCACCATCAGATCAGGTTTAATGTCATACTCAGGACTCACATTTTGAGGATGGGTCTTACAATTTGCAGGGGATACAATCAATATATTCTGACAAGGTGAAAGTGTGTGTGTATGTGTGTGTGTGTGTTATTTAATTCTATTATTATGTTTTTTTTTTATCACTGTTCCCCCACACAGAACTTGCCTAAGTTTAGCTTATTATTTGTAACTTGTTATACAGGCTTTATTGAATCACTCTTAATGTCTCCAAGAATAATGCTGAAACATTACTTTGACTTCAAAAACGCCTTTACTGAAACAGTAAAATAATTCCATTGACATATTATGGTCGAAGGTGAGGTTCAGGAACTTTACTGTCTTTGAATGAAAAAGAAATGAAAGACAATTCTTTCAGTGTATTCATTCTGATACAAAATTGTTGTGGGAATGAAACGAGCAGTGTTTTCACAACAGAAATTGTAGGTCATTTTAATCCTCAGGGGGACAGGTTGGCAAAACTTGTGAATAGCAACTTCTTTAGAAAAGAAGGACTGACTCAAAATTAATAGCTTTAAAATTTGACTAAACACAACGTAGCTTTTTCTCTGAATTTTTTGAGATGAGGCTTGATAATTAGTATTATTTGGATTATTGTCCTCATCTTCATTTTTATCTGTGCAATGTTTCAGCCGATGTACCCTCCAGCTTCTTCAGGTATTTCTTGTTGGAATCGGGAAACTTCTTGGACTTGGGAACCTTCCTGTTGGAATCGGGAGCCATCTCGGAAATTTGAATAAAGAGTTAGGTTCAAAGTTTTGTGATAGCTCCCGATTACAACAAGAAGGTTTCCGAGTCTGAGAAGGTTCCCAGGTCCGATAAAAAATACCTGAAGAAGATGGAGGGCACATTGGCTGAAACATTGTATAGATAATGAAGATGAGGATAATAGTCCGAATAATACAAATAATGCCAGCTTAGGTTACTCACAAGTGTGGGGCATTCAGTGTGGATCAAATTCATTACATTATACATTGATTATTACAAATCAAATATTTGGGGGGTTGGAGTCCCATGATTTGTTTGTTTTGTTTACGCATATCAAACCTCTGTGGTCATTTTAAATGCCAAATGCAACAAAGATTTGAAATAATTCATCTTATATGGATATTCAATTTTTTTTATAAACACTTTTTCTGTTTAATCCATAATGGAACCCTAACAGGTACTACCACTCACATTCCCTTTCGGTGACCAAAAGCTGCTAGTGGCACTAGGATTGTCAGTATCACCTTAAACAACCAAAAACTATGTTACTGCCCCTGTTTGGTGGGCTGATAGGAACAGTTAATCACATGGTATCACACGTATGATAAAAAAAAAAGTTTAAAAACAAATGAATACAATTTAGCATTAAATAACCCATAAGGTGTTTATATGCTGTTAAATAAATATACTGAACCAAATCATCAAATCCTTGTGTGCTGACATTAAAAAAAAAAAAAAAAAAAAAAGAAAGAAAGAAAAAAAAAGGAAAAAATATTTTAAAAAAGAAAAAAAAAAGAAAAAAAGAAAAAAGAAAAAATGATTTATATTGAAAAGAGACCAACAGTAAACAAAAATATTTGCTTCAACACAAAATCTTTTTTTTTTTTTTAACAAAATGAATATTTTTTTTTGTTTTCAAGAATTAGCACATGGTTTTACCATTCCAATCAGGAAGTTGTTCTACTTGAGAAATTGTAACTAAAGAAAATTATATACTCCAATAAATGTCAAATTGTGACTGACATGTATCATTGAGTATAACAGCTGATATAACCATTTTGTCTCAAAGTGACAAGAATCAATAAAATACAACATATGGCTGTCTCTTTCTATTGAGTCCTGATCTGATCAACACAATATCATTGACCTGTGCAGATCCACACCTGTATCCAATATACTATATCTGTATCTATATATATATATTATTATTATTAACAATCAATAAAGTTGACTATACCCTGATGATTCACGTGACTGCGAGAAACTTAAGTAGTAGTTTAAACCATTTGATTTAATCGTCTATTTAGCTCTTTATATTGAGCACTTTTAATCTGTTAGTGAAAAAGTCTCAAAGTAAAAGAATGTATACTTATTTGCCTTAGTGGATTTAATGGTAACTGTGTATATATATATATTATTATGACTCTTCGTCGATTTTCGACATCTGAGGTTCACACACACCACAATGAACACCCACACAGCGATTTGTTTATAGTGGTGAAGCTTGTGTTAGACCATCACACTTTTTGGCATAGTGGATAGGAAAGAATTGGTGTATCAAGGGTTGCCACAAACCCAATCAACACGACCTCAGGAATTTTGAATTCAGAGTTATCCCTCTCCTAGACTGGTTACACCTAAGGCTGAAGGCTCAGTCTGCCCTACTATTTACCCATAGCTGGAGGGAGAATATATTGATTCATACCTTTCCCAAGGGTATTAGCGCTATGTGGAATGCCAACAGCTTCGTCTAGGAATTGAACTCGAATCGACGATCCATTTCCCACACACTAACCACATAGCCCACGCACCTCCATATACATACATATATATATATATATATATATATATACATACACACACACACACACACACACAGGGTGTCCATAAAGTCTTGCAGAAGGTTGAAAATCTTTCAACAAAGATGCCATCATGCTGAAGTGCAGTAATAAAAAGTACATCAATATTAAATTTCAAAAGTTGAACTTTTATGTTTTTTACAAAAAGATTTTATCATTCTACAATATGAGTTATGAATGTTCAATTCTAAACAGTTTCAAGACCTTGTAGACACCATATATATATATATATATATATATATATATAATATATATATATTATACTAAAGCTGAGTTAATCAACTTTTGCTTCTTAAAGGCTCTTTACTATTAGTTAATGACACAAAAAATTATACTAAATTATTCCTTACTTTTAGGATTGAATTATGTTTGAAAAAAATCGTTTTTAATTGGTTCTAATTAGTTTATTTGCAATTACGTCACAATCTTACTTCACTCTTGTCTATCTCTTTCTTCCCCTCCATGTATCTCTTGACAACCTCCTCATTATATATGTTATTTCTCTGGAGTGTAGAAGAGAGAGAGACGAGAGAGAGAGAGAGAGAAGAGAAGAGAGAGAGAGAGAGCTGGGAGATTTGAAAATATATTTCTATGTAAATTCACAGCCGCAACCCGTAGCTTAAATAAGAACAAACATTCCTTTCTTAAAAGCTAACAAATGATTTTAAGTTTGAACCTGGCCATATTTATTTTTTTAAAATGTTTTATTCGCTTTGCTAACTCCTTTCCTAATCTCAATTATCTACCCAGAGCTGAAGGGTGATCAATGTCATGTTTTGTAATAGTATATATAATATATATATATATATAATATATTATTGAATAATCAATAAAGTTACTATATATATTAGGCTGAATTATCTGCAATGATGAGTGAAGAGATATTTAAAATAATGAACAGAATTAGTTATTATTTGGATTATTCTTACTATTGTTCTCAATCTTATTCTATCTGTATAATTCAGCCAATGTGCTCTCCGCCTTCTTCAAGTATACTTGTCAGACACAGGAGCCTTCTCAAACACAGGAACCTGTTCTCATTCCACTAATCATAGCTGGGATACAGGTGTTAAGTTGTGTTAATTACTATTCTATGTTACTGTCACCTTGACCAGGATGAACCTGCAGCGCTGAGATAATAGTCCGAAAATCCAAATAATACTAATTATCAAGCCTCATCTAAAAAATTCAGAGAAATGAAACAGAATTAACGTGGCAGTCAAATGTAAATTACAGTTATTATATACCCCTTACATTAGTAATTATTGTATTATTCAGACGTTGTCCTCATCTTCATTGTTATCGGTACAATGTTGGCTGATGAGCCCTCCGGCCTCTTCAGGATTTTTGTCAGACTTGGAACCTTCTTTTTGAACTCGGGAGCCATCACGGAACTATTGAACCTAACCAGTTATTCAGTCCACAGAGGGTTCTCATTCACTAACCATACGGGGTACTATGTTACTGGCCCCTGACCAGGATAACCGCAGCTCAGAGAGATAACTGTCACTTAAACTGTCTTTATCCACTAGGCCAGGGGTCCAACATTGTACAAATAACAATGAAGATGAGAATAATAGTCTGAATAATACAAATACCCTTTACATATTGGTATATAAATAGTGAGAGAGAGAGGAGATGAGAGAGAATGGCGCGCTACTTCTTCTTCTTGTTTCTGTACTTTGTTGCTGGCCATCTTCCTCTGGGCCAATTCTCCTTCTTCCTGTGTTATCTCTAGATATATAATTAAGCCACAAACTTTTTTCATATTCGATTTATTATATACCAGTCCAAAAGGGTTTCTAACCACGCCGTGAGAAGTCGCATCTCAGGAGCGAAAACTACGTCTGCTCCTTTAACTAATGACCAAAATCTGCTAATTAAACCCAATTTCTGTTCTCCCACCTTCCTGTTGGCGAAGTTGGCAGTCAAGTAAATCATTACTATAACGACTAATAGTATTCCATTACCGTCCCGTTATTTGAATTTTAACTACACTTAATACATAATTCGTAGCTACCCACGAAAATCTAGGGTGATTTTACCCCTCTGCAATGTGCAGTCGGCGTATTCTAACAGCCCCAGTACAGGGCAGCATGCCAGAGCAGTATATGTAAATACATACTTGGAGGAAACCGGTTGTTTTCACATACAATACCTGACTGTATCCCCTGCAAAGGGTGAGCCCCCTCCCCAAGGGTTGTCTAGTATGTCACTAAACTCCTCTGATGGTGAGCTCCAGTTGCGGGGATCATGGAAGGCCAGAGTACTCCTTTATTACCATTATTGACCAGTAGAATTACATTGTGGAATCACCCATCCTCAAGAAGCTTTCAAGCACCAGCATCCCTACTTCCTATTCCTAGGCTTTGCCTGAACCCCCTAAACAAAAGTTTGAGGATGCCCCACAAACCAAAGGAATGATAACATCAACTAGAGGACCTGCCCTCACCCAATATCACTCTACCCACTAAGCCAATACCGACAAAAGATGCCCCGTGCATTGTCCCCAGGTTGCTCCCCTGTAAGCGGCAGTCGAAAGGAAATAAACTTCCCTCAAAGACCACTATCCCAGCGGGAGGAAGGAATGTAGAATAATCATACTAAGTTCCAATTTACGTCGAATTTGGTAAGACAAGGCAACAAGTACATTAACTGATACGGTCTAATCTTGCTGCTATCCTACTGCAAATGCACAGGGTATTATGAAGCCTCATAACATCATAGAAAACCAAGCAGCTAATCAAGACTCAAGAATGGAAATCCACCCAAATACAGATATGGACCTATCCTTGAGTTCCATTAAGTACCAGCTGTCGTGGCAGCTAGTTCAGTATTGCTTAGCAAGCAGTGGCTGTTTGTCCAAACAACAGTATTACTGACTGACTTCAATACTCCCAGGTCAAACTCAGACCCTGATGTGGCAGAAAGTTGGGCAATACTTACATCAAAATAACAAGAGTGGTTAAACCACTCACGTTTCTTGGGTCGGAAGCAAAGCATACACCAATGTGCGCTGTTGTAGCAAAGTAGTAACTATTCTCTCCTCCTCAATCAGGGTTTTAAAAAGGCTGAGACTCTGGAGATTCCGCCATCACATAACCAAAAACTGACTCCTGACATGGAGAGTCCTTAACTCTGTGACAAGGAGAGATTACTCCATTTAGTCTCCCTACAACCCTAATATTTAATCTTGAATTCAAATGCTGAAAAAGTTATCTCCTCTTAACAAGATACAATGGGTAGAATTCTGGTTAAATCCTACTTAATGACCTAAATTCCACCATCATATGTCACCTCCTGTCGAAATAAAAAAATACTAATGTTACAAGTAATATTATATCTAATACTTATGTTACAGTTAGTGTAGAAACCAAATGGCTGTTATCAAGTCAGACCGTGGGCCTTGAAGGATTGAATGACAACGTCTTTGACTTCGAGTCCTGATTCCTTCCTTTCTGGTGGTGATACCTTGAGAGTATCGGCTGGAGAAAGACCTCTTCGGTTAGATTAGAAAGACCCATTCTTAGTAATCTGCCAAGACCTTACGACGTTGGTAAGTGTCGTTATGCACGCTGCCGACTCATCTGCGCAGTTAGTCTAGGTTTGGGGGATTTCAGATAAAAATATATCTAAGGTTAAACGAATCTTGTGCTATTATCTAAAACTGACCATTGACATAGGGCTGTCGTTTATAAGATTAGTCCTCTAGGAGACCCAAATTCCGTTCCCTCTTCCTTTTTTTT